>JAODAL010005003.1:47500-148899 GCA_025379985.1 Phyllomedusa bahiana
GGATTTCCTATGAGACGCCGGGGGAAACCCGGGGAGATGTTTTGTGCAAAGCAGCACACAGGCATTTTGGGGAGGCCCCCGCTTTCTCAAGCATACTCCTACTAACCCACATCAGACCTATATAGGGCTAATGACAAACACATGTATAACATCTTAAAAACACCATAAAAATTACAAAAAAATATATACTGTATATAAAAACATTACAAAAATGCTTTGAGACTAAATGTCTCTTTAAAGGCCTTTGGAGTCATCGCATCCAAGCGATGAATCCAAAAGGCCTTTTTGGGGGAGCCCTTTTTTTTAGCTGCCCAAACTTCCCGACATTTTAAAGCATTCCAAGACGCACCAACGTAGTTCAGACAAACCATGTTTCTCTTTAACACAATGACGTCCAATGAAAGTTTAATAAAACACCCTTTATCCTCTAATCTTCAACACTCACCCCTTTTTTTTTTGGCAATAAATTGTCTAATCATGGACTTATGCTCATTAAGTCTGACTTTTATAGTTCTACTTGTTTGGCCGACATAGATCTTCCCACAAGGGCACTTTAACAGGTAGTCAACTGCCTGACTATCGCATGTATAGAAACTTTTCAATTTGATAGGGTTGGATTTTGGATGCCATTTTAACAATGCTGTGTAGATACAGCCTAAATCACAGACTCATCCTGCCAATTATCTAAATATTCTTTATTTTACGACGCTGAATCTAGACAGTCTTATGATTCATTTCATTATCCCCTAGCAAAATATAGTTTTTATTCTAAATGCCTTTTGAAGCAAATACATTATATCAAAATGGTTAAATATGGTGTTAGCTTTCAAGACTTGTGCTTAATTTGTATATAATTTGCCCCACAAATGTGAAAAGAACCTTAACAGAACTTCCGGGACCTGCACCTATCTCGGGAATAGAGCTTAAGGGTGACATGTATGAACGTTGGCACTGACAGGCCAGTTCTAAATCACTTTAAGGCAGTGTAGAATGAGCCAAAAATGTATGAACGTGTTCTTCTGCAGTTCATACATACAGGTGCAGTCTAGTGCCAATACGACAAGTCTGGCTCAAGCACCACCTTTAACTTGGTCTGGCTGTTCTAACTGTTCTGCGCCTGGATTTGACATCAAAGAATCAACAAATGTGTCTTCTTCTCTGAAGGTGATGTGACACGCCTCCAGAACGCCCCTTATATTTGGCGCACTAAAAAGTGTCTTTGGCGCAATAAAGAGGGACTTATCGTGTCAAAGTTTGGAGAGCACCTGTTCATACATTGTTTTTGGCTCAAAGTACACCAGAAAACTGGTGCGGCCTCATTCATACATGTCACCCTAAGTCTTTGCACAGAACGGAGAGCTGATTGTGATGGAGACAACTCTCTGCACTTTTATGAGAGATTTAAAGGGAACCTTTCACATAGATTATGCCCTCCTTGCTGAGGACAGCACAAGCTAGTGTCAGACCTGCTGTTCCCAGCACTGTGCCCCTTATTCTGTAAGATGCAGCAGTTTTAGAGCATTTACCCCTCAAATGTTATTCAGGCTAGTCCCGCCCACTGATAGTTATTCACATGTTTCTACCTATTCAAAGTAATAGGTTTATCAGTTGAGGTGGGCAGGGTTAGCCTCAGATGGGCGGGGTTTGAAAAAACCGACTCTTTAAATGACTCTTCTGGCTGAAAACTGCAGATTTGAGCATTAAATACACAAAAACTCCAGCATCTTACAGAATAAGGGACACAGCGCTGGAAACAGCAGGTCTGACACTGGCTTGTTCTGCCCTCAGCAAGGGCGGCATAACCTATGTGACAGGTTCTCTTTAAGGAACTTGGAACTCTTAAAGAACAGAATACAGAGTTGAGAAAAGAAAAAGGGCTACCAGCTCTCCATTCTGAGTGTAGACTTTCGGGGTCCCATACCCAAGATAGGTGCAGTTCCCAGATGTGGGATCCACACATTACATTTCGATGTCATACCGTATCAATATGCCATCAAAAAAGAATGAATTTTGGGGGTTCCCCCTTTAAAAATCTGGGTCTTTCAAAAATCGTTTTAAAAAAATCTTTTTAGGGGGTCCCTGCTTTTTTTCCCCAGATTTAGGAAACTATTCATTTATTGTTCGATAGCATTGCAGAGATATCTAATAAACACAGCTTCATATGTGAAGCCCAAATTCCCAAATTTCTGCAAAAAACCAAAAGGGAAACCGATTTTTGTTTTACACACAAAAAGGAGAAATGGAAGGGCCCCAAATTTTTTAACAAACAAGATTTAATGGGTTTCCCCGACTTGCCAAGCAGAATGTTGAATATTAAATACTAAGCACTTTTCAAATTTTTAAAATTTAATTTTAGAATAAAAAAGTTCACCTTTGGGAGATACCCCAGGGCTTTACCCTTTAAAGGGTCTCCAGGTGTCACTCCACAGTAGTTTTGGGGAAAACGCAAAAGACGACCCCCATTCTCTGTATTGAGCCTGAACCCTTAAAAGGGGAAGGGGGTAGTTTATCAGGGAAGTGAAAAAAATGTCAAAAAAAAAGCATTACTTTTTAAAAATTTTTGGGTTTAAAAATTTACTGTGCCCGGGGCCCGCCCCAGTCAACCTGTTTTATTTTTTAAAACCAATGCAAAGCGCAGCGCATACCCTTTCTTCCCGGTGCTTGTGGGAGACTTAAAGGGGGAATTTTGGGGCCATCGAAAACATTCTGACCAAAAAACACTGCAAGAAAAGGTTCCCCCCCATTACACCAAATTACCACTTAGGGTGCTTTTACACGGTTTCGGTTTTTTTGGGTGTGGTTTTTGTGCAGGAAGGCACAAGGCAATTTTAATGCTGTACATTGTTGGGAACCAAAAAACACATAAAAAAAAAAAGCACTTTTGGGGAAAACCCCTTACCACAAACCTTTTGGTGTTTTTAGAGGAAAAAATAGGGTTTTTAAACCCCTTTTGCCCCGGCCTCAAAAGGCTTAATTTAAACCCGCCACATTTTTTTTAAAAATTTTCCCCCCTGTGCTTCGGTAGTTTAATTTTTTTCTATGCCAGTTGGAATTTAGGACTGGTTTTTTTTGTGCAAAGGGGAAGGTTTTTATTTTTTGGGGGAGAGTACTTTTGGTTTACATATTTTTAATACTGTGTAAGTTTTTTTTTTTCTTTATTTTTCAGGGGTGAACATTTTAAAATGAAATATATAATTAATATATTTTTATAATTTTTAAATTTTAAAATTATATATTATATTTATTTAACATTTTTCACGGAAATTTCACGAACCCAAATTAACCTGGGTTTTAAGGGATTAATCTACAAAAAGGGTTTTATGGTCTATGGAACCTAGTTGTGGTTAAATTTTTATTTTGTTTTTTTCTTGTAAAATTTTGCACAATATTCTTTGTATTAAATATTTATTTTTTTATTTTATTTGATTTCTTTTTTTCACAGTTTGTTTTTTTCTTTTTTGTTAATTTCCCCTTAAGAAAATAATTTTCCCTACAAATTTTTTTTTACCCTTTTGTATGTATTAGCAATTTTAAAGCTAATACATTACAAATTTCAAGTTACATATGTTAAAAAGTTGAAAAAAAACCCTGTGTCCATCAAGTTCAAAAAGGGGGGGTTTTAAAAATTTGGGTGAAGGGGAGGGGAAAAAGGATTTTAAGCCCACCCCCCCACTGGTTAAAGCCCGTAACCCACAAGGCAAGAACCAATTGCTCCAGTAGAGACCCCCTCCCCGACTCCCGGCCCCATCGCCCAAGGGTTTAAAAAATTTTCAGGTACTTTTCACATTAATTTTCTTTAGTTTTCAGGTATTTTCTTAACCTTTCTTTAAAATGCCAACTGTTTTTGCTGGGGAAACCCGCCCCCAGGCAAAGGGAATTTTTCCCCAAAAATTTCCCCAGTTCTTACAGTTGAAGAAGTTTTTCTCCTTTTGGAAATTTAAACCTTTTTTTTTTTGGGTGAAAGGAAAAGTTTCCCCCCTCTTTTGGGGGGGCTTTTTCCTTTTAAATAATTTTTTCCCTCCCTTTTTTGTTAGGGGCATTTATAAATTTGATTTAAAAATTTTAATTTTATGTCCCCCCCAAGGTGTTTTTTCCAAAACTAAAAATTTTAATTTTGCTAAAACCCCTTCATTAAACCCAAAATACTCAATTCCCCCCTTTTAAATCCGGTTGTCGTCTTTGCACTCTCTCTCAGTATGACACATTTGGGGGAAGGGTTGGGCAGTACACAGTGTGCTTGGGCCCCAGGCGTGCCCAAAACAGACAGCCCCGGGGCTATTATAGATAAATTTCCCCCCAGGCCCTTTTTGGTAAGCCCGGAGTCCCCCGATCACCCTGATGGGGGCAAGGGAATTTTCCCCTTGACTATGTCCAAAAAAGGGAGTAAAAGGGGCCCGGGTATCCGAGGTTCCTCTGGTCCATGACTTTTAAGGGTATGTTCCCCACGGCTTAATTGGGGAGGGAATTTTCGGCCCCCCCGTTACCCGGGGGGCCCTGTGGGGCCGGGGGCGGGAGCGGGGGGGGTGAGGGGGGGGACTTCCCGGCCCATTTAAAATTGCATTACCCCGCGGGAAAATACGCCGCTTTAATTCACATGTCACTTTTTCTCCCCCCCGGCGGATTTTGCCAAACAGGGAGAGGAGACTTTAATTCCCTAAATTTTTTATGAGAACTGTGGGTTAACCCTAAAAGAATGGGCCGTTTTTGCCCGTAATTTGCACCTTCGGCGCGTATTTCGGACCGAAATACGGCCCCCTTTTTAAACCGTGTGAAAATGGGCCCCAACAGAAATGCTCTAAAGGAAAAAAATGTTAACTAAGCTCCCGTTCCTAGGCCCGTTGCAGGCCCCTGGAAAACTGCAAAACCCCTTTTTTCGCGGGAAAAATTTTTTTTTTTAAAGAGTTAGATTTTCATTGGGAAATGTTTAAGGGGACCATTTTTTTGTAACCCTGGGCCTGTGCTTTTGGGGAATATTTGGGGTACATGAATGTTAGCTTTTTATATTTTATTTTTTTATTTTTTCAAAAAAAGGGGGATTTAGGCCCCCCTTTTCTTTATATTTTTGGCCTGTGCGGTTGTTGGGCCCCCCTTGAAGACCCCATTAACTGGGAAAAAAACCCTTTTCCCCCCCCCAATTTCCCGGGGAGCTTTCATTTTTCCCGCCTTCAAAAAGAAAGGTAGATATGTTTGTTTGCCCCTCCCCTTTTGGGTTTCTGTTTAGAGGTTTTAAAAGAGCAAAGGGAAGCATGATGCATGGTTAAATTTTGGGAAAAAAATGGTTTTAAAATAATATTTTCTTGTTTTGACCCCTCCTATAAAAAAAAAATGCTCTTAGAAATTTAAATGGGGTGAAATTTTTATGTATCCCTTCAACAAAAAAATTCTGAAAATTTTACCAAAACCCCATAACTTTTTGTAGGGAGCAAATGTAGTCCCCAAATTTTGTGCTGTTCTAACCCACCAAAAATAAAAAAGTCCCCTTGGGGGTTCCCCAAATTTATCCTTTAACACAATACATTCAGGTAGCTTGTTAGTTTTAAAAACCTTTTTTCCCCAAAGAAATTTCCAAAAAAACCATTGTTTTACTTTTACAAAAAAAAAACTAGTCTCTCAATGCAGTGAATAAAAGATTTTTCTAAACAGTGCTCAAAGGGGTTTTTTCCAAAGATGTAAAAGTTAACGTGGGGGTTCTCCAAAAGGGGGGATTTAATCATTTTCTAAATATATGTGGGGTTACAAAAATTGCAGTTGAGAGAAAACTACAGGCGCCTTACTTGCCCTTTTGTTTTTTTAAAAGGGTTCTTTAGATAAGACCTACAAGAGCTGCTGGGGGGGTAACAGAGAACAATTCTTAACTGATGAAAGGGAGCTGAAGAAGCTTTCCCAAAGGGACCGGGGGAAAATGTTTGTTTTTTTGTTTTTTTATACAGAATCCACTAGTTTTTAGGGGTGTTAAACTGAGTAATCCCGCTTTAAACTGATGACAAAGAACATGAAGAAGCTTTTTAAGCTGCTTTGGGGGAAAAGCTGTTTTTTTGTAAAACAGGGAAAAAACCAAGTTGTAGTTTGATTAAATTTTAGTGAGCAATTTTCACCAATCCATTATTCCTCTCGGTGTCTGGCAGGTGTTTCTTCTCTCAAGGGTCCCTTTGGGTTGTTTACCCTTTGCTTTTAGCAGATAAGGCCGCCTTTGCAAAACCCCTTTAAAAGGAGTTGCCCAAATTAAAAAAAATTTATTGAAAGCAAAACCAGGGGAGAAAGAAAAATGGCTTCCTTTCTTTCCCCTTTCCCCACCGAATGCAGCTTCCCCCGCTTTCCCCTTCACTTTCTGATTTTTTTGCCCTTATGTGCGTAGAAAGGGGGCCCCTGGCTTCACAGTGAGAAAAGTAAGGTTTTAGTAGGAAGGGAACCCCAAAAGTGAAGAAAAGCGGATCACCCTGGAGCTCCATAGCTGCAGCAGTGAGGGACAGTAGCTATGGTACCATCTAAATAGAATTCTATTAAAGTCGACAACCCCTATAACTCACACCTGCTGGCAAAGTCTTGGAAAGAGAAAAAAATGATTCTATACACCCAGTTTTTTCACTTTTTTTATTTTAAAAGGGGGGGGGAGACTTTTGGGGTGAATTTAGTAAAGACTTTACGTTTTTGAAAAGGGGCTCTTTAATTGAATTTTGGGGGAAAAAGGATTTTGATATTATGAAATTTTTAAAAAAAAAGTGCACGGGCCCCTTTAAAAATTTGGCGCATTTTTTGAGGTTCCCCTTTAACGGAAAACCCCCAAAAAATTTAATTTCCGGCTATTTAAATATATAAATTTATTTCAAAAATTTATGGCCAAAAAATTTTCTATTGTTAAAAATTTTAAACATTTCTACAAATTTTTTTGTTAAAATTTAAAGGGTTGAGCAAAAATTTGTGAAAACTGGCATACATGGTTTTTAAATTTAAAACAAACTGTATATAAATTTTTGATCCTTGGGGGATCGGATAATACAAAAGTTTTAAAACAAACCAAATTTTAAAAGGGGCATCCAAAAAAAATAAGGCTTGTTTACACCAACTTTGGGGGTTTACCCTTTGCCCAAAACACCAGGAATATAGGTAACATCTTTCCCCCAAATGTAGCTTTTCCCCGAAGCATGTCCCTTTTCAAAAATTGCATTTTACCATAAAAAAAGCCAAAAAAATATTGCAAAATAAAAATTTAAACTATGTTCACAAAAGGCTTAAATTTCCGGGGCGGGATTTCGCCCCCCAATTTTCCCCCTTGTGATGGGGGTGGGGGGGGGGAAGCCCACAGGGCCCCCCGGGGCCCCCTTTGACATGCATTATTTTGGGGCGTTTCGGAAAGGGGAAAAAATTTTCTGTCCCTTCTCCCCCCCCGCCGCCATATTGTTCGAGAGGGAGAGGAGGACGTAATCCCTTTTCCCCTATGAGAATGTGGATTACCCAAAAAGGGCTGGGACGTATTTTAGCCAGTAAATTTAGCCAGTTTCGGTGCAAATTATGGGCCAAAAACGTCCCAGGGAAAAGCCGTGGAACCCTAGTCTAATAATGACAATAATAATAATAGTGTGCTTGTAGTATAATTTTTTTGTTATTTGTGATTTTTTTTTCTTCTTTGCATTGGTCAACTGTACAAGAAAAGTGCTTTGCTATATTACAAAAAAAAAAGTAAAAAGTTCAGAGTGAAAGTTCCTTAACTTTTTAGGTTTGTATATTTTAAAAATGTGCAAAAAGGAAAGGTTTTCCATTAAGGCCCCAGCCCAAAATTGTGGCTATTTTCTTTCGAAAGCACTAAATTTTTAAACTAAATTTATTATCCTTATATGGGATACTAAAAAAACGGTTTTTATTTAAAACCCGGAAAATGCAGTAACCATGTAATAAAAACCCGTTAAACCCAATAAAAAATAGAGGCATGTTTAAACCAATCAAAAAAAATCCCAAAACCCCTTTGGGGGTTTTTGTAAATCTTTTCTTTTCCAATATGACATTCTAAACAATGTTGAAAATCACATTTAGGGGGAAAAAAAAAAAATATCTTCCAAACATTTTAGCATCTCCAGCAGGACCAGGTGTGCTTCCCCACAAAAATATTTACATTAAAAAAACTGTGGTGCAGTCCCCAATTTTTTAAAGCCCCTTCCCCCATAATGGACAAATTATTGCTTTTTCCTTTGGGGCTCTAAGTTTCTGCACTGAAAAATGTCTCTCTCATTTCAGTGGCATATCAAAAGAGCAGCTAAGAAACAAAATAGCAGTCAACAATGATTTAACAAAGGTTTAAGAAATATGTTTTCATACAGCACAACGTGCCCAGGGATATTTAGGGGGAGAGTGGGGAGTGTAGCTTTGGGGAAAAAAAATTTTGGGGGTGTGGGGGTATTTTTAGGGGGTTCATTTTACTTTTTAAAATTTTAAAACCGTTCTAACACTAAAACCATAAGGGAGAAAACCTAAAAGCTTTCTAAAAGCCTGATCAATTTACTCAGACCTGAAACCCGGGGGTTTATATTTTTACCCCGATTACCACTACAAGCATTAAAACATTGTACTGGGAGATAAATCAGAAAAAATTTTGGGTTTTAAAAAGGATAAATCAAAATTGTTCCCCCAAAAAGGTTTTCACCGTTAAAATTGAAGATAATTATTTTTCCTATAAATTTTTTTTTTTAAATAAGGGTTTTTAAAAATTTTTTCCTTTAAAAATTTTCTGCTTACCATATTTGTAATATGTATCTTTTATATGGCCCATTACCCAAAAACCCCTTTTCCCCTTTTTCTAACTGGGGTGATTGATATAGGCATGAACAGGTATTTAATTTTTTTTGTCATTTTTTTTTTCATCTAATTGTTTCCCTTTAGTGGGGGGGTGTTTTTTGAGCTACTTTCTCAGGAATTATCGCCCCTATTTTTTATCTTTTTAAGTACCCTAGAGGGGGCCCGTGTTCCCCCTAATAGGTTTTAGCCCCTTTAAATTCAGCCCTTTTAAACTGTAAGTAAAGGGCCCTTTTTTTGGTTTTTTTTATATATGGGAATGAGACTTCTAAAGGCCAGTGCCTTCACATGGATTTTAAATGCACCCCATTTTCTCCCGCCCCCTAAAAAAAATTTAGTAGGGAAACCCCCAAACATCGTGCTTTGGTTTGGGGGGGAAAATGTAAAAGGTCTGCCTAATGGTTATTTTTTTTTACATTCCCCCCGACATGGCTTAGCAATCACTTGTATTTCCCAAAAACTACAAAATTTTTTGGAGATCTTTTTGTTTTTAAAAACTTTTGGGATTGTACGTTCCTCCGTTAAACCCTCCTAACATTTTTTAAAAAATATTGACCCAAGGGGGGTTTTTACCCTTTTTTTGTTAAAGGGCCCCGTTCACACGGGGTTATTTTTGCCCGGGATTTGGGCCGTACTGGGGGCCGGGTTTTCCCGCAGTGGCGCCAATCCGCGGCAGCAATTACGGTAACCCCTGTCTCATAGAGTTAAAAGTTGGGGAAACCCCGTTCCGGCCTTCCTCCCCGCTCGGGGGAAACCGCCAAAGGGGGAGAAAGTGACAAAAGCACAATTTTTTACGGGGCGGTTTCGCGCCTTTAAAAAAGCAAATTTTCTATGGGGGCCGGGGGCGGCCCCCCCGTCCCCCCCCCGCCCCCGTTATTCACGGTGGATTTTTAGCTTTAATAGGGTCACAAATCCGCGGGGTTTAAACCGGGGTGAACACGGCCTTAACCCCCCCGGGTTTTCAATATTTTATTAAATTATTTTTGGAGGGAAAAAAAAAGGGGAAAAGTTAATGCCCAAATTTTTTTAAAATTTGTTTACCAAATTTTTTTTTTTCCACCCGGGAAAAAAAAAGTGTAAAAGGGGGGGAACAAACCTCAAAAAAAATTAAAAAAAAGCAATAAAAGAAAAGAGAAGTCTTAAAATCCCAAAAACTTCTTTTTTTAAATTAATTTTCGTACACAAATTTTTTTCCCTTAAAAGCCCAAAAGATTTATTTTTTAGGGTTTGGACTGACAACCCAATGGGGAAAAAAAAATCGGTTTGGTCAAAGGGAATTTTTTTGGGGCTTTGATGTTTTGGACAGGGGGGCAATTTGTTTTTTCCCCTGTTTAAAGGTTTGTTTTGTTAGGGAAAGGGTTCCCCCCCGGTACATAACTAAGTGAAACCCAGGAGCAGGGGGGAAACCCATAATTTTTTAAGTGGTTTTTGCTTATGAAGGGGAAATTTAAAGTAAATTTAATTTTTGGTTTTTAAAAACCCCGGCATAGTGTATTTTCCCTTCCCTTTTTTCTGCTGGTTATATTAAATTTTACTTAACATAAAAAAAAAAACATGGGGAAAAAAAGTTAAAGGGGTTTGATGCCTAAAATTGCTCTAAAATTTTTTTGTGTGATAGTTAAAGTTTGGGACAGAGGTTTTTTTTTTGTCTTTATGTTTTTTTTTTTCATGTTTAAATTTTGCATTTAAACTTCAAATTAAAATTTAAAAACTCTTTAAAAAAAAAAAAAAAAATTTTTAGGGGGCCACAAAAGGTCCTCTCTTTTCCGGGCCATTGTTTCGTGACCCCCCTTTAAGAAATGTTTCGCAAGGGAAAGAAGAAGTTTTTTTGCAGGGGTGCAATAAAATTATATTTCCTTTGTGATTTTAAAAAAAAATTTGGAAGTGAAGCCCCATTGAGGGAAAGTGTGGGCCCGTGTTTAACTCACTCATGCCACAGGGTTGGGGTTTTTTTGGGAAATTTTGGGGAAATTAAAAAATCTACATTTATCTTTTAAAAATGGGTGCACTTAAAAGTAGGGGCAACAAAACTTACGCATAAAAGCTAGTCAGGACAATCTGTAGACAATCAGCCCATTACAGTAAGATTATATATACCATTGAGATAGAGAGGAAGCAAGGAAATAAATTCATCTTGGCTTGATTTCCACACCCCTTTTTTAACACCTTTAGAAAAATGAGCCATTTTACGGACACAAAATTTTTTTTTCTGGTCCTTGAGGGAACTTTCTGCAAAACATTTAAAAACACCAACAATTTAAAAACTATTGGGCCCGTTTAAAAAGGCCATTAAAAATAGGCCCCGTTTAGCCCTTTTTCCCTGATTGAGGCAATATAATGCCTCAGGATCAGCTTATGTTTACTGCATGCAATTTACAGTCTCTATATCAATAACTGAAAACTTGGAGGCGAAATGTAAAACAGACTGAAATGCACAACTTCTAGGAAGATACAAAACATAAGACTCCGCTCTAATGCTACATGCTTTCAATGGTATGTCTTGAAAACATCTAAGAGCCAGTTAAATGCACCATAAAGACAGAATAGTCTACTGGCAGCTGTCTTATATAAATAGTACAAGACCATTCTAAGAAGTTACGTTCAAGTGCGTAGGTTTTGAAGTGTGTGATTTTTACACTTCATGTAAAAGCTACCCGCATATACAAACTAGGACTGTGGTGACGTTCTCTAAAGACCAGCCTTTGTTTATACACCTACGTTATAATTATATGGAGCAACACTTTGCATGCTCAAAAACCACTCCAAATAGATATTATAGAAATATATTCCCAAGGACTCATAGGACATGAGCTAGCACTCCTGTAGCACCATCCATTGAATGCACTGTTTCTCAATTCACATCCAAGCCAATTAATTTAGCAATGTAAATGGAATTAGAGACAACTAGATATTCATCTGTATACAACTGTATTGGAATGTTGCCTCTCATCAGTGCAGAGTACTACTTGTTGGCTGGGTGAGTAGCCCTAGAGGTAGTGTTCCTCATTAGGAAGAGGCACAATATAGGGGCAATATATCCAATTGCCTACAATACAAACGTCCTAGCTCATTTCCCATGAGCCATTTAGAATAGATTTAAATTTCTGTGGAGTAAATAATAGTTTATAAGTCTCCACACAACTACATGGTACCTCTCCCTAATGAGAAACATCACACCTTTTCAGCTATCCCTAAAGCCTCCCACCTAGCCAACCAATATTCTACTCTGCACTGATCAGAGGCAACACCCCGAACCAGCTGTAGGCAGATGAATATCTGGTTGGCTCTAATCCCATTTACATTTCAAGCTCAATGAGTCACATGTGAATTTCAAAATGCTACATCCAATAGGTGGCGCTGCAGAGCTAATTTTCCATGAACCCTTTAGAATTTAAGTTTCAGTGGGGCAATCAATGGTGTATAAGTCTCCTCACACCTGCATGGTGCCGCTCTTTAATGTGGACCGTTACCCCTTTCAGGCTACAAGGGAGACCGGAAACAATAAAGGTGCGTGGGTATTAACAGCTACCTGGCAGGAAATAAAATCATAGCCATGAAGAAGAAATCAGTCATAATAGGTTTCAACATTTGTGTTGTTTTTCTTTGATTTCTCCACAGGTGTAACTAGATGACAAACATA
This sequence comes from Phyllomedusa bahiana, assembly GCA_025379985.1. NCBI lineage: Eukaryota > Metazoa > Chordata > Amphibia > Anura > Hylidae > Phyllomedusa > Phyllomedusa bahiana. Next base: position 59,925 of record JAODAL010005003.1, read on the forward strand.
AGTTTGCATCTGTTTTTCAATTCATCTTGCAACGAAAGGATACAAAGAAGAGTTATCATGAGAGAACAAAAAAAAAATTGTCAAGTTCTTTCATGTTTTGTGTTTTGAATTATTTCTTTTGTCCCGTTGTAGATTTAGGTCTATGCCGAGTGGGCTCACAACAGAAAAACACATTGCAATCCCCACGACGATACAAATTAAAGGGGTTGTGCTACATATAACGTTTAAAATGTATTCACAGGATAAATGTAAAGAAATGGAAGAAACCTGGGGATCCAAGAGCTCTCATTGCCAAGGTGAATTGAGAGTTAGTTTACCTGCATGGCTGCTTCTCTATTCAACGTGGAAACTCAGGTCCCCATGATGATCATTTGAGGTCCCAGCCATTGGACCACTAGCAATTATTTATCTATACAAGAACTGGAATAGCCGGCTCATCAACTCCTTCAATTCCCACAGGTGCATGGAGGACTCTCCAAGTAGGTACAGGGATTTTGCTACTGTAATCATACATCCATCCCATCCTGTAGATAGGTAGTAAATACTGTTTATTGTTAAAGAGGTTGTCTGGAAAAATAGTTCTTCATTAATTCAAATACAAAACTGCATTACTGATGACCAACCCATTAGTGACTGGCATTTCATGTATTTGGAGACGGGAGAAAGGACCAGGAAATGGTGAACAGCCTGGACCTGGTGACAATGAGAACAGAGGCGGCATAAAATCAGGAAGGGGAGTAAACTTTTTTTTTTTTCATCCACTCTGACCACTTGTAAATTAAATATTATTTCCCTCGATAACCACATATATATCAGTTATGATGTTTACAATCATCACTAGCTGAAAATGATTGCTTTAAATAATATAGAAAATGATACTACCTCCCTGGCAGGTTTTACCATTCGCTTGTGTTACAGTTGATACAAATCTAGTATACAATAAATTATACAGTAAATTATTACAGTTGGCACAGATCTAGTATACAATAGTATACACTAAATTATACAGTCATTTATTACAGTTGGTATGGACATACTTTACAATAATTTATATAATAAATGATTACAGTTGGCACAGATATAGCATACAATAAACTCTTGTCCATCACCGAGATAAGAACATTGAAGTATTCATATATTAGGACATGGGAAGCATCCACCAAGAAACAGAAGATCGTGATGAATGACCAAAGGGATGATAAAGGCATCATGGAGAGTAATTTAGAATAAAGAGATTTGGGACTAACATATTGATCATCATATACGCATGACATTGGATGCAATGAATACTGATGTGTAACTGGCTTCTATGCTATATAAAGGTGCCCTATGTTAATGATATCCTACAACTGCAATAATTGTGAGGGACCAAGACCTCATGCCCTACCAATTCCCAGGACAGAGATGTGCCTGAATCCCTTTGGCGCTAGTCAGAGCTTTTTACTACTCAGAAACTCTCCAGCACAAGTCTTCTTTTGTAAAACAAACAATATATGCAATGATATTACATTTGTATCCTTGGAAAATTCAGTATTCTTTAAACATATAATTGCTCAGCAACATCCTGCATAGAAAATCAGAACAAAGGGATTTAAGATGAGATTTGGAGCAAATTAAACTATTCCAGCATGTTCATATACTGGCATTATCTTGTCAGTGATGTAATTGGCACAGGCGTGCACTGGGTAGTGCCATTGATTTCTGTCCATGTATGTGGTGGGAAGTGAAAGGCTTGATGCTGCTCTCTCTATGGAGCTGAAGGGTTGCATGTGGCTATCTCTGTGCTTGACGCTGCTATATTCCAATGTTCCCTTGAAATGAAAAGCAGATGTATATGAAAGGCTGAAGAAAGCAGCAGCAGGTGTGTATGGTGCTGAAGATTCCAGCTCGTGCTTCTGAAACTATCCATATACCATGTATAGGTTTTCATTTTCTGATAAAAGCAAGAATATTTACCCAAACTTTCCTCCTGCAACAAAATATCTGGCAAAATGTCGATTTGTATTGTCAACATAGGACTGCTGATAAGAGGCAGCAAGACTGTTCTCTTTCATTAATGTACATAAGCTGAGAAGACATGAATATGGATGTATGGCTATAGATACGACCACAAGAGCAGTGATAGGTTTAATACTGCAAGCTTTTTGAGTCCTCATATGTAGTCTTAGTATGTCCTTCCACTTTATGCTGTAATCTCTCTTGCTTCGCTGTAATGGGTTTCACACCTTACATTCACTCTGCACATAATACTGGTAATACAGTAAGCTCGTTGCTTCATTTTAGCTGTTTTTATGATTTCAGAAGAAATAGCTGAGGGGAACAGACTGCAGTGTGTATTGCTGGTATAATGCAGGGGGTGAGCAGAAACAAGTCTATGGGCCACATGTATGAAAACTGTCTAGGTCTAAAATTCACCTTGTTGCCCATAGCAACCAATCAGAGCGACTCTCTCCTTTTTCCAGGGCACTATATGAAATGAGAGGGGAGCGCTGATTGGTTGCTGTGGGAAACAAAGTGAGTTTTAGACCTAAACAGTTTCATACATGTGGCCCTATGAATCTGTGAAGCTTCCACCAAAAGCTGCTCAGCAGGAAAGGACCTCTGTTTTGGCAACTTCTGCAGCACAGATCAGTAATATGCAGCTATTTCTTATTTCTGTGGTGTATAGATTACAGCGAATAGAGAACCAGGACCGGGATGATGGTTAGGCAGAGGTGGACGATTGCCTAAGGCACAACCTCTGCCAGACAGTAAGGGGGCTTAGTTTAATGTAAAAAGGTAATGACTGCAGCAGTGCACTACAGTATGCAGCAGCCAGCTGACCTTTTGTACTGCGTGCGTGCTGCTGGTCCATCGCTGCCCATGCACTGCGACCTCTACCCCTCCTTTCATCTTTGTAGTGCCATCATCTGCGGAGCCTGAATGTCACCAACTGCTGAGCTGCCTCCAGGGTCTGGGTAGTCCCGTCACTGCAGCCACGAGCCCCCTCTCTACACTACAGGACCATTCAGCCTTCCTGCTACAGCCACCAGTGCCAGTTGGGAAACACACAGTTGCTGTACAGCATAAGTAAGCTTGCAGTGATGTGATAGGACGGTGTCAGCGATCATGTCCTGACTCCTGCTGTGCATGTCACATCATATCTATAGGTGTCTGCATGGCCAGCTAGAGATCACTCACTGTTGACTAGAATTTTGAGACTCCACTTAAATAGCTCTACTGCCATGCTCAGGCTCGGACTGGCCCAAAGGGGAACAGGGGAAACCCCCGGTAGGCCCCTGTGCATGGTGAACCTGGAGTTGTTCTTTAACTCCATATTCATCCTCAGAAGATGCAAAAGAGGAGCGACAGAAAAGCAAAAAGCAAGATGCAGTGTTTAGGTGGAATGTACAGTCATTTTCATTAGCTGTAGGGTGGGCCCCTAAAATAAAATCCACCATTGGGTCAGGAGACAGCTGAACTAGTGGGCCCCTAGAATCAACTCCACCTGTGGGCTCTAGGCATCCCAGTCTGACACTGACCATGATGGACGATGAGGAATAGTGCAAAAAATAAGTTTTAACCATGAATGCCATGTACGGCAGGAAAAAAAGGGACTGCAATTTCAGCATAGATTCTGGTGAAGTTGGAGCCTCTTTGGGAGGTCAATAACTCTTTGAAAATGTAACTACAGTGGCCCTGTTGAGATGAGCGACTCTGCCCCAATGACTAGTCTGATGTAATTAGATTACAGCATGCACACAGCCTGCATTATTTCTTATCTGCTTGCAAAGCTTAAAGTCAGTTTAAGAGCCCCTCTATATGATGTTGGTTTACACTAACTAAAATTCCATCAGTCTCTATGGTGGGAGAACCCCTTTAAAAAACTAACCTAATAACCACGGTATATTATATGATTACATGTTACTAATTATGAAAGATTGCCCTAAGGCTATGTTTACACAACAGTGATTTACTGTCAGATTTTTAAGCCAATTCGGTATTTAGAATCTGCAAAAATTCAACTGTAAATCATCCAAATACACCTATAGAAAATCTGAGCTGTAGTCTACACAGCTTAGATTTTCTGAGGTCAGATTTCAAATCCAAAAATCCTGTCAAAAACCTTAGAACATGTTCTATAATCCGCCATATTTCACTTGAACTATTTGTTTTGGATGGCCAAAATCCGAAAACCGCAGCAAGAACAAAAAAAAACCAGAACAAATGCCGGTACAAAAAATGTAAACTGGTTGGATTCTGAATAGAATCCGATGAGTATTTTGTCCTCTGCCGTGTAGATGTAGTCTAAGTTTTACTATTTAAAATGTATCATCGTGGGACTTAGCATTCCAATGTTATCAGACATACCTACCACGGTCCACATTGTTGCTCTAAGACACTGCCATTATAATAACCACTGCTGCAGTAGTTAGTCCAAAAAACTGAATATGCTTAAAATGTGTCAATCACTTTTCTGAGCCAGAAATATGTCACTTCCACCACTACCTGATAGTACATTACTCAGCAGGTGACGATAGTATTAAATACGGAACTATACTTCTTGCCCCAAGATAAGAATGTGCCTTATAGTCAATTTTGTCTGACTTTTAAACACCTTATTTTCAATGCGTTTTTATCACTATATCAGATTTTGTATTGTACACCGAATATTCATTCTATTTCTGATGCAAACAATCCCACGTCTCGAAAGGCAATGCATTGTAGCCTTCCTTCCAGCACATTTATTGCATTTAGTTGCATATACACCATAGCTTCAGGCTACATCACTGGGAAGAGGAAAACTGGTACATAATTAAAGGGTTTTCTCACTACCATGATTACCTTTTAACATGTAGATAAAGCTAAATGACTACTATTACCAAATACATTGCTTTGTTGATTTTGTTTTGGTCAGGAGATATTGAAGATTTTATCTCCTCTTAGAGCACACTCTTCTCTGGTTACTGACCATATCTCCCCACCTCTCTTTGCTCTCTTTTATCTCTCATTGCTCCAAGCTGCTGTCAGTCCATCCATGGTGAGTCACCTCCTGCAGAGTGTTATCTCTAGAAATGAACTTTATTTGCTTAACTAAGTGAGAAGCTTTCAATCTTTAGAGCTCTGTAGCCTTGTGTAATACACCGACATGACTGCAAGACATAAGGTGTAACAGGAATAGATAGGAAAAGGAGAGCTGATATGTCAATCACAGCTATAAACCTGCCCACAGCATGACCAGGAAGCATGATTCTGAAGCTTGTTGTGGCTCTGTTAAACTGCATGGTGAAAAAAAAACCTTTAATTATTTTTCAAGCTCCATATTCCCTTTCTTGGGAAGGAGGCGTTAACGGGATCTTGAGGGTATATACAAGTGCAAGTATGTAGGAAATCATTCTGACTACACTTAAAACATAACAATTATAATAAATACAATATATACACAAAGATAGAACTAAAAGTGAAAAACTGTACTAGACCTTCTTAGTTCCCTTTTTATTTTCTGTACTGTATATTGTGTATGTGCAGGTAACATACCTCCTGCATATAGTATGACACCCTGCACTGATGCATGCTACTGTACTAATATGAATAAATCCACAGGTCGCAGACACAGTAGCGATAAATCTCCATTATGCTAAATTCAGACTTTATACTAGACTAGGACTCTGCATAAAAGAGATACAGACATAGATGAGCTCAAACATCCTGCAGTTTTTGTGTCTCTGACTGCCCGTAATACAAAGTAATTGGGCATGTGCAGCTATCTCCGCATTGCAAACAAGGGACAGAATAAAATTGTTCTGAATAGTATCAATAATTAACCACATAAGGAATGCTGAGGTGTCAGGAGGACTTAAAAACTATTCACTGACACTTATAAATGGTAAAAAGAAATGGTTGTTTGAAAAACCCACATTATTCGACTAGGGATACAATAATATGTTTATCCAAGACATACAATTGGCCTTTTCCTCACTCTAGGAGAATTTATCAGCAGCTCTGTAACAGTCATATGGTGGAAAAATGTCAAAAGTTTTATGCCCATATGTTTTTCTTAAAGCTCGGTGACTTTTTTAATGTTTGTATGAGTGGGGCTTAGCTTGGTGTGGGGCTCTTATAACTTGTCTGAATAACTATAATTACTCCAGAAACTGACATAAAATTATAGCAGAAATTTATGCCAGCTCGTAGATTAACTAAATTTCAGTTTAATGCATGGACAGTCAAATTAAGTAAAGCTAGATTCACATCTATGTTAGAGGTTCAGTTCTGAGCCTCTGTTACAGATTCTATCAAAACCGGTGGAAAAAATTAGTTTAACGTGTAGCAATATTTTTTTGTAACAGACCTGCCTCTGTAGTGGAGGTTCCAAATGTTATTTCTGATGGAAATGTGAACTGGGCCTAGTGTCTTATGTCTCTTAATAAATTTGGCACATCTTGTTCCAGCACACTTTGCAATAGCATATGCATCAAAGTGTAATAGGTGCAGATCCCAACTCTGTGACCTGCAACTCTCTCAGGAACAACAGTCTCTGCTCAAAACAGGAAGTAGGTTACACTTGCGCACTACCCTCCTTTTTGTCCCATCGGACTTCTGAGTACAGCCAAACACACTGCTCGGATGTACTTGGAACTCCCATGTAACAGAAAGGAGGCTAGTGTGTAAGTGCAATCTACTCTCCATTCTGATCAGAAGCGGTCAGGGAATAATACACGCACTTATGAGAAAGGGCCACCAACCGTGTCTGCTCAGAACAGAGAGTAGGTTACTCTTGCACACTATTCCCCTTTTTGTTCAATGGGAATTCAGAGTACAGCCAAACGGTGTGTTCAACTGTTTTCAGAACTCCTATGGAACCAAAAGAGTAACGTGCAAGCACGATCTACTCTCCATTCTGAACAGACACTGTTGAGTGTCTGCTCCTGAGAAAGGTGCCTGTCCCAGAGGTGGGACCCACAACTTTCAAACTTTAATGGCATATCCCTAAGATATGCCATCAAAGTGCAAGATGAAAACACCCCTTTAAGACCAATTAAAGATATGCCAGTCTAAATAAATTCCCCTAAAGAGAACAGACAAAATTGTAATGATCATTCGCTCTTCTCGCTGTCTTGGACCCTGAAACTTCCTTTTAAATTAATATGGGAACAACAGGAAAAACATGAAATTGGTTTGTTGCAGATGTATGTATGTATGTATGTATGTATGTATATGTATTATGATATTATCTATATTATCTACTATCTATCTATCTATCATACATAGATACTACAAATATAATACAGATTCTATTATATACTTCTATATAGCATACATACTTACACACACATACATAGAGTACTACAAATGTACATACCAGACTTCTATATTTATACTTCTATAGGTAGGTATATATATATATATAAATATATATACACACACACATACATAGAGTACTACAAATGTACATACAGACTTCTATATTTATACTGTCTAACAATACATCTCTGCTCAACTTAGTCTGCATAGAAGATAGACCATTGTATCCCATTTGCATTCAACTATTCAACTTATGTGCAATTCCTTACTTGTTCTATCAAATAATCCCCTTGAACTAAGGTGACTATGACCGCTAAGTAAACTAAATTGCTCAGAACGACTAAGAAACATATGAAAGTGGACTAATCATTTGCTTTTACATATTCTCTTTCCATTTGCACTTTGATATGAGCCGGCAATGCCGATCAACGACAAATAATTGCTTTTCTTCCACACTTTGTTCCCTGCGGAAGATGCGTTTCCCATTCCCTGCCCCTCGGTTTTGCCATCGACGATGAGAGAAAGCTGTTGTTTACATTTATAATTTGCATGGTATTAACTCGAAGAAAGAAAGTACAAATGGGATGTTGTTTTACACGAAGAAATGACAAATAAGCCATTAAATTTCCTTTCACATGAGCAACATCACATTTGTATTTCATTTCACCACCTGCTGAGGCTCTTCGTAGGAATCTAACTGTAAAATGGACACTTTTGGATCAGCTCCAATTTTTAAGGATTACCAAATTAAGTCCTAGTTTTAAAACTTCCACATACTATTTTGTTGAGAAGAAGTTTTATTACAAAGAAAATAAAATCGAGAAAGCCAGTTACCTAATGCTTGTATTGACAAGGGTGCAATCAATGTCTGTAAATAGTAAAATAATGAACAGTTCAGCGCTGGTTCTGATCAGCGTGAAGCATCTTCTCCACTCTAGTTTCTAACTTTTGTAATTAAAATAGGAAATGTTTAGCTAAATTAAATAATCTCATCAGTTTAAAAAACTAAAACAACTAAAACATGGCTCATTATATTACTTGCCCTACTTAATGTACTGAGCAAAATGTTCTCTTTGACTGAATAATTACCTAACATGTTATCAAGTATAATTTTACACCTCAATGCACAAGATCATGCACATAGACATATGTATGGCTACTCTGTGAATTAACTATATATATGGTTTCAAACGTGATGAAACCATGTTCAAGATAAGGGAAGCCTTTACTATAGTCAACTGAAGGAGAATTCATACTATATACGGATGTAGCAAAGCTTACTTGGCAGAGATAACTTACTGCAATGAGTTATCTAATCTGAAGGACTCAATAAAAGCCACTAAGAAGCATTAAAAAAGGTGAGGTATCAAAGCTTTCCTCACAGTGCTGTGTAATGTGCCCCCTGTTTTAGCAATAGGTGGAAGTCCCAGTTATTAGACCGTTATCACTTATCCTGTGCATAGATGACATTTATTATGGGGAAACCCTTTTAAAGAGAACCTGTCACATAGTTTATACCCCCCTGGCTGAGGACAGCACAAGCTAGTGTCAGACCTGCTGTTTCCAGCACTGTGCCCCTTATTCTGTAAGATGCTGTAGTTTTCGTGTATTTAATGCTCAAATCTGCAGTTTTCAGCCAGAAGAGTCATTCAGAGTGTGTTTTTTCAAATCCCTGCCCACCTCAACTGACAAACCTATTACTTTGAATAGGTAGAAACATGTGAATAACTGCCAGTGGGTGGAGCTAGCCTTTGGTGGGCGGGGCTAACACCTACTCATGAATAAGATTTGAGGGGTAAATGCTCTAAAACTGCTGCATCTTACAGAATAAGAGACTCAGCGCTGGAAACAGCAGGTCTGACATTGGCTTATGCTACCCTCAGCAAGGAGGGCACAACCTATGTGATGGGTTCACTTTAAGCTTGTGTCATTGCAAGACTTTTGGGTGGACTCTTCCAATAAACCTATGGGATTCAAATTGATTTGTTTAATTTTCCCCTAAAGGAAGAGGAAACTTTTACCGACCAGGACACCACATGGAAGGATAGAAACAGAAGACACAACCATTGAAGTGGTCTTATGAGGTTTCCCTCTTTTTACTGACGAAAGACTGGAGTATACTCCTTACATACTAAAACCAATGAAATATTAATTAGTTGAAACATATAGCTAAAAGTTACTGGCCAATCATATTCTTATTGTGGAAAATGTACTACTTTGGTAAAATAAATATACATCACATGATCCTGTTGTCAGCTTTTCTTAAAAAAAACAGTTGTCTATCTACTTGCTTGAGGTTTCAACAACATTACATTATAGATGCAAACTGGAAAAATATCTAAATATACTTTACCTTAAAGGAGTTGTCTCATTAATAGCTTTCAGCCTCTGTCTGTGAATGGGAGTTGAATTGAGGGGCGTGCTAGCTTCTCTGCCTCTTCCCCTCCCTCTTCCCCCCTCCCCTCAGCACACAGGCAGCTACCCACCCTTAACTTCTATACAGCAGGGGGGGGGGCAGGGGGATTGCTGCCAGAGTTAACCCTGTGTGTGCCTGCCAAGAGAGGTCAATGATTGCAAATTGCTGAACAGAGGGGCTGCAAGTGTTACGGTACGCGCTGATTAGCTTCGATATCTCCACATCTCCAGCAACAACAAACAAACCCTCTCAGAACAGAGGCAGGGAAGCTGCAAAGTGTTACTCAGGTTGTGTCCTAGTACAGCACCAGCATGAACTGTTCACAAGCCTCCCTGATCTGTATAGTATTAATATAGTTACAGCTCCACAGACATCATGATTATAGTAACAGACAGGGTCACTGCTGTCACATCTATTGATCAGCCTAATCTCTGCTCAATCTGTGTAGAGAGCAGGAGGAAGCAGGCACACACAGGGTTAATCCAGGCAGCACGGACATAGAAGCCAGAGTCCTCCCTCCCCCTCCCTCCACTACAGAAGCATTCTGTGCGGGAGGGGCTCTCTGCTCCGACCTGTCTTCAAAGGTGATGAGTCATTCAGACCGTAAGATAAGATAAGGATCAACAGGTCGGAGCAGAGATTTGAGGAGCTGATGCACTCCTATGAACAGGGCTAGCTCAAAATCAGTAGGACATTTGTAATGAACATATATTGCAAAGCTGCTTGTTTTTTAAAGATCTTTTAATTAAAACCCAATCATTGTAGCGAGACAACCCCTTTAAGGAGCTAACTCTAAGGCCGTGTTCATACGGATTATTAAAGACGGAATTGCGAGCCGGATTGCGCTCGGAATTCCGGCTTGAATAAGGGGCGGGACGGGGGAGCGGCCCGCCGGCCCCATAGACTTGCATTATCCAGGGCGCGTATTGCGCCTGGATAATGTGCATGTCAGTTTCTCCCCGCCGGGGAGGAGCGACGGAATCCACTGTTCTCTATGAGAGCGGTGGATTACCGTAATTACTGCGACGGATTGGCGCCGTACTGCAGCGCAAATCCGGCGCGCAGTACGGCGCCAATCCGCGCCAAAATAAGCCGTGTCAATGGCCCCTAAAAAGACTTATGATACTTTGTATTCTATCATGCTTCAAGAAAATCTATATTAAGTCTCTTGAAACAAATACAAAGAATACAAGATGGCAGTTACTGCTGAGCAAAATTTATCTTCAGTTTAAGTGAACTTGGTCAATTTCTACCTATTTCATTTGTATACAGTTCAAGCATAAAGTTCTAGTACAGCCATATGCATGAACAGTTATACTCAGGAGTGCCTGCTATATTTTATGTTGAGTCAGTAAAGTTACTAAAGCTAGGAACATTACTACTTATAGCACATAAACTTACTTTCATTAATTCTATGATGCCAAAGTACCTCACTTAATGGATGCATATCACATTTATGTTTAATTAATCTTGGCAATCTTTCATTATAACACTGAAATAAAGCAAGTAGTATAAAAAAAACTCAAGGTGGCAAAGATATTATTAGCAATTTTTAATAGTGACCTACTTCAAGACTTAAAGGGGTTGTCTCAATACAAGGATTGCTTTTTATGTTAAAGATCTTGCAAAAACAAGTCACTTTGCAATATATGTCCATTAACAGTGTCCTATCTATTTCTAGATATCCCATTTTGTATGGGCTTCATCAGCTCCTCGGGTCACTATAGCTACAGACCGGTTTGATCTGTCCTGATAGGCTGCCAGCACTGGTTGCTGTAGCTACAGACCTGGCTTCTATTGCAGTCTAGTAGACACGTCCCTGAATTCAAAGTGAAACCAAGAAAACAGGACTGAGGTAAGATGAATCAATGTAGTGAGACAACCCCTTTAATTCAATCTAAGCTTTTTGGGCAATTGTGGAAAAGCTAAGAATATTGGGTTGTATGTGTAATAAGTTGCATCTTCAGTATATTAGCAATCGGTATGAATTCAAAAATGGCTTCTTATTTGCAGAGGCTGCAAAAAACTATTAATAAAAAAAAAGTATTAAATGTTGGAGATACATTTTTTAATAATGATTAATTTATATTAAAATAATATTTCAGTGTCCAGATATCATAAAAATTGAGTTCAATTGTCAAGGGGAAGTCTAGGGAAATTAATCACAATATCACTTTACAATGTCACATCTTTCACATTTCAACTCTGCAATAAACTGTTTATGTTCTTGTCTGAAGAAACAGTAATAAAGCCAAGAAATATTTTTGTATCAATAAAATAAATCTGCTGTTCCTGCTAGTTTGTAATTTAAGTAAAATTAGCAACACAAAGTCAAGAGGTCCTTTTGGAGAACAATTTCATCCATTTCTCCAAATATTCTATCATTTTAATAGAAACTAGTTGGTAATGTGTAGATCTGCAAGGTAACCCTCCAACAAATCAACCTAGCCCTAGATGGTTTCTTCATTTGTAAAATCCTTCTAAGGATAAAAGTAAAATATGCGGCAGGAATCCAAGATTGTCCCTTGCATTTCTGCTGTGTAATGTTTTTCAATAGGAAAGATATGCCAAGGAAATATCATTGGTATGCAATCACATCAAAGGTTACAAAATGCAGTATATTGAAGCATGAAGTACATAGGTTTATAGAACTGTTAAAAAAAAATAATGTGATCTGAAACTACTGAAAATATTTAATTTCTATATACGGTAATAAGAATGTTTAGGATTTACCTATACTTCCAGTAGGGGTCAAGTTTTGTATATCGGATTACCCATATATGTATATACATAGGTATTGTGTGTTGTATACATTTTATACAGTATTTTAAATATTTGAAAATATGGAGAGAAAAATGTAATGGTAATAATAAGGATGATAACCGGAAATATTTCAAGACGGTCAGTTATTAAGGTCCAATGCTATTTTAAAGTATTGAAATCCAGACAAAAGAAGAGTTTTTTTCTGCACATGAAATATATCTTCGGTTCTAACTCATTATACTGTATTGAAAACAGCATATTCCTTACGCAACAAAATCTAATACGGCTTTGCAGAAGCACATTAAAAGGATAGAGGAAAAAAGAAGCAGGAAAAAGCTGCATATTTCTCTGGGTCTCAAGGTAAGGGCAAAGAGGAGAACAAATTGTTGATTTCAAGGAGCAGATCAGTATTCATTTGAATTTCCATAATATGCTCAGGTGTATAATGTATAGCACTGCAGAAGGCTTGACAGGAAGGCTCCTTACAACCATATGTCATGAGTTGAATACAGAACAGAACAGCAAATTGTAAACACTGAAAAATAAATGAGATTATTTGAGGTTTGATTTAAGAACAATTTGTTTTTTGAAGTTAATTAGTAACAGCTCTGGATGTGCTGTAGATGTAATCATCATGATGCTTATTAAACCTGGACAGTATATATCAAGCAACCCATACAAGTGACGACATTTGCTACTGTCACATAATTTAGTACTTTGCTATAGATATAAGGCTCTCCTGTTAACAGGTGGTGCTCCACCAGCTTTGATAATAGAAAAGGAGTTATTCCTTCTTTCAGACGCAAAAAGGGTTAAATGACGAGGTTAGAAATCAGGTTTTTAAATAGTGTGTATAGAGGTTAAGAGTTATACATAATAAAAGTTACGTTTTAGTGTTTTACAGATAGAGAACTGATAGAGTTTAAGTTTGCTTACGGAAAAATAGTAAATAGTGACATTTGCTACTGAACACATATTTAAGCAAATGACAACATAAACTCTTAAAGCTCGTCAGACTGCACTTAAAGGAATTGTCTCACTACAAACATTAGCTTTCAACATGTAGGGGACAGTAAATGAAGATGTTTTCCAAATATACTGCTTTATTTTTCTTTGTTGAGGAGATACAAGTGATTTTATCAGCTCTGAGTGCACTCAGGTTTCTCTAGGGTAAGAACCTGCTCTGTCCTGCTGTTTGTCTTATCTGATAGCAGGGATGATGTCATCACACAGGTCACACACAGAACTGCTGGCAGCTTGTGAGCTTTACTGTTATCTGATCTAACAAACAAAGGAGAATAATTACTATGGTTTACTTTTGCTCTGAAACTTCTCTGGGCCTGGGAGAAGGAGATTTTTATCTAATCTCAGTAATGAGCAGACCTTTGAATACCAGAGCTGATACAGCTCTGGAAAAAATTAAGAGACCACTGCATGCAAAATTGTCAGTTTCTCGGATTTTTTTCGCTTCAATGGTAAATTTTTGGAGAAAAATGTACATTGTTTTATTATATAAGCTACTGACAACATTCCTCTGAAATTCAAAGCAAAAAATTTTGCATTTATTTGCAGTAAATGAGAAATCTTCAAAATAATAAAAAAGAAGCAGTGCTGTCAGACTTCAAATGATGCAAAGAAAACAAGTTCATATTTATTTAGGGACAATAAAACTAAAGTTTTAAGTCAGGAAGAGTTCAGAAATCAATATCGGGTGGAATGACCATGATTTTTTTCATTCAAATTTCTTTTGGCCTATTCCGAGCTCTTGTTTTGCCATCCAGCTTGTCCTATTGCAAGAGGATTGTGAAGACCACAGCAGTGTTGTTTATACTTTCCTTCATTAAAGTAGATTTGGTTCAGGTGATCACCTAATCAGAAGCACATTTAGTAGAATGAGGTGTACTTTGGATGGAATTTAACTGACACTAGAATGGAAGGGCTGCCAGACATGTAAAGATGCTGATTTTTAGAAAACTGTGCAGTGGTCTCTTAATTGTTTCCAGAGCTGTACGTTAATTATCCACATCCTCACCAGGAAGAGACAGGAAGCATGAATGAAAGCTGCTCTGTGAAATAGCGAGGTGAGATAACTCCTTTAATAATATGTTAAAATAAGCCTTACATCTCCAGAATCCATCCTTTTCTCACTATGGAAACAACTCAAACTCTCATTGTTGCTCTTATTCATTCTCGTCTCGACTACTGTAACTTCTTGCTTATCGGTCTCCCTCTGTGCAAACTCTCCCCTCTCCAATCTGTCCTGAATGCAGCAGCCAGGCTTTTCTTTCTTTCCAGCCGCTATACTGATGCCTCTACCCTGTGTCAGTCACTGCACTGGTTGCCTATCCAGTACAGGATACAACAAACTCATCACTCTCTCATAAAGCTCTCCACAACGCTGCTCCTCCCTACATCTCCTCCCTCATCTCTGTCTACCACCCTACCCGCTCTCTCCGCTCTGCTGATGATATCAGGTTACACTCATCAATCATCCGAACCTCCCATGCCCGTCTCCAAGACTTCACACGTGCGGCACCAGTTCTCTTGAACATGCTACCGCGGGCAATCAGGCACACTTAGAACTCTCATAGCTTTAAAAGGGCCCTAAGAATACATCTTCTCACTCTGGCCTACCAGGATCCCTAATGCTAACACCCCCTCCTCCCCCCACACTCCCTAGCGCACTTAACTGTATATAGATGTACTGTTTGGGTGGCAGGTTCATCCGAATTCTACGTATAACAACCCCATATTTATGTCACATGGCTGGACCATTGTAAATCTAGCACTTCTTACCCTTCGTCTCTCCCGTACAACCTAATAAATTATAAGCTCTTGCGAGCAGGGCCCTCTCACCTTGTGTCTCATCTGTAAGTAGCTTTTTATTGTGCAATGTATTTCTTTTGTCTGTACTTACACCCTCCAAATTGTAAAGTGCTGCGGAATATGTTGGCGCTATATAAATAAAGATTATTATTATTATTACTAGATGTCTCCTATAGCAATTTCCCTTAAGTTTTGTCTCAACGGTTGCAGAGACAGTACCATGAGTGGTAAAAATTCTTGCACATGTAGAACCAACCACATCTAAATATACCACATGAATTACATTTTGATAGGAGCTTTATGCAAGGAGTCTGCCATGTGTGAACACATTTTAATTTCATAGATTCTTGATTAAGATCTTAAAAGGGTTGTCTAGGTCAAAATTTTACATACATTTTCTGTTGCTCAAAAATAAAATAAGTCATACATACCTCCCCGATCCTCTCTATTTCAGTGCCATCTTTGCCACTGCTCTCCCCAGTCTTTTGTTGACTTCCTGGTCCCAGCAGTTGGAACATCATTGCTGTGGTCATGTGTCTTTTTCAAACATCACCATTTGGAAATGAACGCTTCAAATAGTGATGTCAGGAAAAGACAAATGATCATTGCAGCAGATGTAGCAGTGAAGCTCCAATTACTGGGATCAGAAAGTCAACAGAAGACCCAGCAAAGCAGTGGCAGCACTGAAACATAAGTGAATGGGAGGTAAGTATAACTGTTTTTATTTACAAGCCGTAGCAACTGAATGTAGATTTCAATCTCACAGAAGTTCAACAGAAAAATAAATAAAATGTTGGTCCCAGAAAATAAAGATTCAATGAAATTTTTTTAACATTTTTTTACGTTTTTTACAAAGTAGTAAAACATAACAAAAAAATAAAAATTTGGTATTGCCACAATCATATTGTCAAACTGAATAAAGACAAACTATCAATTATACCACATAGAGGCATAAAAACAACCCTACCAAACTAAGAATAGTGCAATTGTGTTTTTTCGCAATACACCCAACACTTTTTTGTTGCCTCCCCAATAAATTATGTGGCACATTAAACAGCACCATTAAAAATTAAGCAACTTATTATCATGACCATCAAATAGCTATGCCAACTGAAAACTGAAAAAAGAAAAAAGTTATAGCTCTTGGAAGAAGGGGTGAAAAACAAACATGAAAAACCAAAACAGGCACGTCATTTAGGGGTTAATTGCTTTTGTGTAAAGTAATTATTACATTCCAAAAATGTATTTAGTGTGGCAGTAAGAGTATAAATGTGCCAAAGAATTACGGTAACAGAAAAATATGGAAATAGAATGTTATTATGGAATAGTCCAGAGGAAATTCAAGAGCTAAATGTTGTTATAAGGTGTAAAACATCATTGGATCAACTAAAATTGACCACTGTGGTGGATGCAGTTGAGGGAATAACTGCCCTTAATAAGTGAATCTGTCTCCAAGGAAATGCTTTTAAATAAGTGGAAAAGTGACAATAACCAATAGAAAACTTATTTAGCCAACAGTGGTCTCTCCCAATTCCTTCATAAATGTCCATATTCAACATAGCGGAGTGTTTATGTTAATTTCAATAGGGAATAAGCCCCGGTTCGCACGGTTTATTCAAGCCGGAATTGCGAGCCGGATTGCGCTCGCAATTCCGGCTTGAATAAGGGGCGGGTGCGGGGGCGCGGCCCACCGGCCCCATAGACTTGCATTATCCACGGCGCGTATTGCGCCTGGATAATGTGCATGTCACTTTCTCCCCGCCCAGCGGATTCGCCGAGCGAGGAGGAGCGATGGAATCCACTGTTCTCTATGAGAACGGTGGATTACCGTAATTACTGCGACGGATTGGCGCCGAACTGCAGCGCAAATCCGGTGCGCAGTACGGCGCCAATCCGCGCCGAAATAAGCCGTGTGAACGGCCCCTAAGGGATAAGCTGCTATAGGACTCTTCCAGTAGCAGGTTATCACCTGTGGTAATAAATAATCAAACATGTCAAGATCACTATGACCCGACTTAAGGATAAGGGTATGTTCACACGGCTTATTGCGACGTGTATAGTACGCGCCGCAATACGACGGGTGTTTTGGAAGCACGTGCTGATCAGCATGTAATTCCAAAGCACGGGCACATATTCGCCGCCAACAATTTATATGTCATTTCTCCTCCCGCGCATATAATATAAAAGTATTGTATGCTCGGGGTGACGATGCGTAATCCTTAGCTCTCTAGGAAAGCTATGAATTACTGTAATTGCGGCGCGCATTTCGCCATGTATTAAATGTGGTGAAATACGCGCACAATTACGCTAGAAAATAAATCGTGTGAATATACCATCCTGAGTATCATACAGTGGTCAGGAGGTAAATACTAAAAGATGGTACCATAATATAGCCTCAACATTCATGATCGAGAGAACATGACACAAATTTATTGGCATGCAAAGACACACTATGTACCCAAGTGTTATCTATACACTACAAATGTTCAGTATATGCACAGCGGGTGGAAGAAGTATTGCGCATGTCACCAATTTTAGTTACATAGTTAATACGGTTGAAAGAAGACACGTGTCCATCAAGTTCAACCAAGGGTGAGGAAAATGTGGGTGAATTGAGAGATACAAGGACTTTAAGCCCAGCCTCACCACTGGTTAATAACCTGGAACCCACAAGGCAAGAACCAATCTGCCCCAGTGATGACCATATCTCTGACCCCAGAACCTCCACCAGCCAGGATCCAGAATTTTACATAGATACGTACGCATTAATATGTTTAGTTCAAGGTAGGTATCTAAGCCTTTCTTGAAACTCTCTACAGTTCCTGCTGTGACCAGCTCCTCAGGCAGACTATTCCACAGATTCACAGTGAAGAATGCCCTTCTCCTCTGGAGATTGAATCCTTTTTTCTCTAGTCGAAGGAAATGTCCCCTTGTCTTTTGAGGGGACTTCACTTAAAATAATTTTTCCCCATACTTTTTGTAGGGACCATTCATACACTCACCGGCCACTTTATTAGGTACACCATGCTAGTAACGGGTTGGACCCCCTTTTGCCTTCAGAACTGCCTCAATTCTTCGTGGCATAGATTCCACAAGGTGTTGCAACGATGCTCAATTGGTACCAAGGGGCCCAAAGAGTGCCAAGAAAATATTCCCCACACCATGACACCACCACCACCAGCCTGAACCGTTGATACAAGGCAGGATGGATCCATGCTTTCATGTGGTTGACGGCAAATTCTGACCCTACCATCCGAATGTCGCAGCAGAAATCGAGACTCATCAGACCAGGCAACGTTTTTTCCAATCTTCTACTGTCCAATTTTGATGAGCTTGGGCAAATTGGAGCCTCAGTTTCCTGTTCTTAGCTGAAAGGAGTGGCACCCGGTGTGGTCTTCTGCTGCTGTAGCCCATCTGCCTCAAAGTTCGCCGTACTGTGCGTTCAGAGATGCTCTTCTGCCTACCTTGGATGTAACGGGTGGCTATTTAAGTCACTGTTGCCTTCCTTTCAGCTCGATCCAGTCTGCCCATTCTCCTTTGACCTCTGGCATCAACAAGGCATTTCCGCCCACAGGACTGCCGCTCACTGGATGTTTTTTCTTTTTTGGACCATTCTCTGTAAACCCTAGAGATGGTTGTGCGTGATAATCCCAGGAGATCAGCAGTTTCTGAAATACTCAGACCAGCCCTTCTGGCACCAACAACCATGCCACATTCCAAGGCACTCAAATCACCTTTCTTCCCCATACTGATGCTCGGTTTGAACTGCAGGAGATTGTCTTGACCATGTCTACATGCCTAAATGCACTGAGTTTCCGCCATGTGATTGGCTAATTAGAAATTAAGTGTTAACGAGCAGTTGGACAGGTGTACCTAATAAAGTGGCCGGTGAGTGTATATTTATATAAATTAATTATGTCCCCCCGAAGCCGTCTTTTCTCAAGACTAAATAAGTTCAATTCTACTAACCGCTCCTCATAACTAAGATGCTCTATTCCCCTTATAAGTTTGGTTGCTCATCTTTGTACTCTCTCTAGCTCTATTACATCTCTTCTATAAACTGGGGTCCAGAACTGAACAGCATATTCTAAGTGAGGACGTACCAGTGCTTTATACAGCGTTAGAATTACATCCTTGTCCCACGAGTCCATGCCTCTTTTAATGCACGCCAATATCTTACTTGCCCTAGAGGCAGCTGATTGACAATGCATGCTGTTCTGTAGTCTATAATCTACAAGAACGCCCAGATCTTTCTCAACAAGCGATTCTCCAAGTTTTTCTCCCCCTAGGACATATGATGCCTGTAGATTATTTCTACCCAGATGCAGAACCTTACATTTATCCACATTGAACCCCATTTGCCAAGTGGATGCCCAAGCACTCAGTGTGTCCAGGTCTGCTTGCAATTTATGAGCATCTTCCATAGATTGCACTACTGCATAGCTTGGAATCATCTGCAAAAATAGAAACCGTGCTATTGATTCCTTCCACTATATCGTTAATAAATACATTAAATAAGAGAGGCCCCAATACTGAGCCCTGCGGCACACCACTCACAACCGGGGACCACTCAGAGTAGGAGTCATTTACCACCACTCTCTGAGTACGATCCAGCAACCAGTTTTTAATCCAATTACACACTTATCTCTAACCCAATGGATTCTAATTTCCCCAACAAACGTTTATGCGGACAGTGTCAAATGCCTTTGCAAAGTCTAAAAACACAATATCCACAGCTGCCCCGCTATCCAGACTTCTACTCACCTCTTCATAAAAACAGATCAGATTGGTCTGACAGCTTCTGTCCTTAGTAAATCCATGCTGGCAATCACTAATAATATTGTGTTTGTCAACATACTCCTGTATATAGTCCCTTATGAGCCCCTCAAACATTTTTCCCACAACAGATGTTAAACTTACTGGTCTATAATTACCTGGGCAAGACTTGGAACCTTTTTTGAAGATGGGAACTACATTTGCGCCAGTCTGCTGGTACTATACCAGTCACCAGGGAATCTCTTATATCATGTACAAGGGCACACCGATAACCGAGCTGAGCTCTTTAAGAACTCTTGGGTGAATGCCATCAGGGCCTGGAGCCTTGTTCACATTCAGTTTATTTAACTTGGCTTTGACTTTTTCTACATGGAGCCAATTAATTATAGCAGATTATATATTAACAGTACTGGCACCAGCTACATCTGCACTTGGCCCACCCCCATCAACTACTATTTCATTGATAGTATATACTGAGCTGAAGAACCTATTTAGTACCTCTGCCTTCTCTTGGTCACCAGTGACCAGCCTCCCATAAAGTGACCAGCCCCCCCAGTAAATATAATTCTAAGTATGCTATTGTCATGAAAATCTCATCAGATGTCGGTAACAAACCATCCAATTAACGCAGGCAAAGACATCAAACCATAGATGTCCATAAATTAAGTTATGTGTAATAGAAATTATACAGGGAAAGAACACATGAAGAAAGACCATTGCAAAACACCATGGAAAGTCATGACACAGCTGAAATCTATTGGTAATTAGAAAGCAATCCTATCACTTAGTGAAAATAAATATCTGCTGGTTCAACTGATGGCCTATTACAATGTGGCCCAGGTGCCACGCAAGAAACATCTTATGATGTGTAAAACCAGTGAGCTGTCTCAAGACCTTTGCAACCTTTTTGTTGCAAAACATACAGATGGAATTGGATACAGAACAATTTCTAAACTACTGAGGGCTCCAGTGAGCACGGTTAAGGCCATAGTCTGGAAGTATAAAGAACATCTGTAGAGCCCCAGAACAAGGGTACTTTGGACTATGGATATTCACCCAATTACTACTATGCAAAGCCATCAGTACCTTACCATCTTGTTACTGTTGTTTGTACTGTAATGTACTTATTTACTGTTTTATACTGTTAAACTCTACTTTAATTGTTTTCTATGATATGTTCTGTATATTTGCATCTACAATTTGGGAACGGTTAACACATAGCCAGCTAATACGGAGAGACTCTGAGACTTGCTACCTTTGAACTGAGAAGTTGGTAGCTTTCCACCTTGCTACAAAATGCACAGTTGAGTTTTGAAGGAAAAATCTCAGGACAGTGACCTCTGCACAGTCTGGAAAATATGCAGTCATTCCCATAGACCAGAATGGAAGCTCTATGCAAATTTATGAGCGACTGAAATTGTAACAATGTTGTTGTAAGGGTTGTGCTTCTCCACTACACTCCTCCCATTAGAAAATTTTAGATAATCAAGAAACTGTATAAAAGGCTAGCACTCTCAGCCCTCAGGTATTCTGAAAATAGAGACCAATGATTAGCAGTAGAGTCTATGCCAGACTGCCTGTGTAACCAGAAGAAGATTCTGAAGATATCAAGCCACAGATCCTAGGTCACCAACCCTTTGATCTAGAAGCCAGCCAGGTAATTGAACCACAGACCCTGGAACATTAGTGCTTGAGCTAATATACCAGCCTCTTTAGAGAGAGAGGGACAGCTAGCCCAAAGCCTTTGTCTACCAGAGAGGAGACTGGAGAAGCCACTTTGTGTTTGCCTATATTGTGTTGCACTTGAGTTCCTCTGTCAAAGAAGTGCACTGGATTACTGCAGACCCCTGACACTCTGGACCTATTTCCCATTGGGGTGCCTATTTCCCATTGGGGTGCAACACACCTTATCAACCCTTCCAGAGAGCAGCAACACATGGTGACAGCTCAACAGTGTCCAAGGAATCCAGCTTTAAATTTAGGTCACCCCAAACCCTGGCACTACACATCATTTTACCAAAAACTGGTCACAACTAGATACTCCCCTCAAGATTTCAGACAGAGGAGTGGAAATAATTATCAGAAGAGCTGTCCAAAAGCAATGACCAATTGTGGAGAGCTATAGAAAGACTTGGAATCAGCAGGTACAATTGTTTAAAAGAAAACAAAAATTAATGCACTCACCCTCCATGGCCTGTATGTACGCTCACCACGAAAGACTCCATTTCTGAACAAAAAGCATGTTCAAGCATGTTTATAGTTTGCTCAAGAAAATTTAGATAAGCCTGTTAAATACTGGGAGAATATAGTCTGGTCAGATGAGACCAAAATTAAACTCTTTGGGTGCCATAATACACACCATGTTTGGAAGTCAAAAGGCAGTGCATAACACTATACCAACAATGAAGTTTGGAGGTGGGAACATCATGGTGTGGGGCGGTTTTTCAACATATGGCATTGGAAAACTTCATATAATTGAAGGAAGGATGAATGGATAAATGTACCAAGACATTCTTGATAAAAATCTGCAGTCATCTACCAGGATAATGAAGATGAAACAAGGGTGGACATTTCAGCAATGATCCCAAACACACAGCCAAGCAAACTCTCAACTGGTTTCAGAGATAGAAAATAAAACTGCTAGAACGGCCCAGCCAACCACCTGACCTGAAACCAATATGAATCTATGGAAGAAACTAAAGCGCAGAGTTCATAGAAGGAGCCCACAAATCCTTCAGGATTTGAAGATTGTGTTAAAATGGGCCAAAATCCCACCCAAGTTTCTCCATAAAGGAGGGGTCTTGAAGTCGTCGTCATCACCAACAAAGGCTTTTCTACAAAGTATAAAATAAATTTCAGTAAGCGTATCCAATACTTTTTCCGAGTCACTTCTCATTATTATACACAACTTAGTATATGGACATCTATGGTTTGATTTCTTTACATCTGTGGATTGGATGGGTTATTGATATCTGGTGAGAACTGTATGTCAATAGCACCTTTGGAAATAGATTTATTTAGAAAATTGGTGACTTGTTTAATTTCACCCACTGTATATACTTATATACAGTTTTGCTTTGATTTTCAATCACTGCTCATTGAAAACTGAGGTTACATTAGCTACAGGCATCAGCCTTTTTGAATCACCCTGCACCAATCAATGTTGGCTAAGAAATTAGATATCCAGAGGAGCCAGTCTACTCTGTGAAACAAAGAATAGCTGGAGATAAGGGAGACACATTGATGGTTTTCTGCTACACAGATCTAATACGCGAATTCTCTGATACATGGCACTATTATTAATACCTATTTATTCTAAGTTATAGTGCTGTTTTAGTTCCCTATCATTCTGTGTAGGGAGCCCTTCCAATTTCTCCACATGACCCGCTAAATTCTAGTTATGGCTTTGGCAGGGGTAGTTGAGGGTGACCTATAAAATGGTTGTGATGACTTCTGTTAGGCCCATGTTTCCCAAGATGCAAAACACATCTTAAAATGACTACGAATGTAAAATATTGCAACAAATTGGGGGAGTAATATGCTTTTAAAGGGGAACACACACTATTTTATGTAAAGCAGACAGGGGTATGTGGTTTATTGCCTTTCCAGCAGAGCTCCGTTAAATATTATAAATGGATGAAGCCACATTACGTCATAATATTCCAAGATTTAAGAGGTTCCTATAGAAAAATGAAAAAAAAAAAAACAGATTTTTTTGTTTTTCAAACATACATCAGCCCCTTAAATTGCAACAATGTATTTGAACAGCAAGAAACACAATAGCTGAGACCAGTATATAACATTTTAGTTTTAACCCACAGTCACAAAGGTAATAATTATACATAATTAAGCAAGAACTCTGGGAGTGAGAAGCTGTTATTGGCCACATAATGAGAAGTAATGAAGCCTAGTGATCTAGGCCATTATCTGAGCAATAGCTGTCTGTGCTTGGGATCCAGTTTATTGCTGCTATTATGAACAAGGAAAGAAATGGAAAGAAAAAAAAAGCTCTTATTTCAGTGTTGGAGAAGGCATTTGTATTACCTTTGTTATAGAGTTCATACTTTCCACAAGAGTGATGGATTTATCAGTTTATAGAGTGTATGTGGATGCTGCATTACGACACCTTTATAGAGCCTTCTTATCACTTGACTGATTGGATACCATGTATGAACATTTTCCACTTTCAGTTTTCCAATCTGGATGGTTAGGACATTATCCTTCTGGGCTTCAAAGCAATCTTTGTGAAATGGTCTCCCACCTACCATGTGTCATTTATCAAACTAGAATGCTCTTATGTGGGTCATGTCCCTTAAATCATCATGATCCTGATGGGACTGCTTCCTCTGCACCACCTTTACCTATGCCCTGGGGGTATGCCCTAATGGTTGGTCCTATACACTATTCTTAGTGGTGAGAACCTGGGCAGCATACCCCCTTTCTACACTGGAACCTTGTTGTCACGGCACACGATGTTGCAGTGGAGGAGCAAGGCGCTACAGGGGTTAATCCCTCTAGCCGGGTGACACACCCAGGGAGAAACCTGGCTCATGAGCATAGGATTGACAGCCCGGCTTCGAATCAGCTCAAAGGGTGTGTCGCACAGGCCAATAGAGGTGCGCGGAGGCCGCACCAATCAGCGGCTGGGACGGTGTCCGGGCGCCTCATTTAAACTTGCTCAGCTGTGTCTGCCATTGCCTGTAGTATAATGTTGTACCGTGTGAGCCATAGAAAGTAGTAGAATAGTGAAGAAATCAGGCGATACCTTTTAGAGGCTAAGTATATTTGATAGTGAGCTTTCGAGAGGACTAGCACTCTTCTTCAGACTGATGTTATACAAGAAACTGAAAAAGCACAGACTTTTTATACACACAAGACATGGATCTTCAAAGGATCTTAGAATTCTTAAAAATAACAAAATGCGAAATATAGGTAGAGCAGTTATTTACAACCTGTCAAGAATTACAGTCTGGAAACTTGTGAGGCGTGATGGGAGTGATCAGTAATTATTTCTCTCATCTTTATATGCAATCAGGGGAGATTTGTTGCACTCACAGTTCACACATAGCTTGACATGAAGCTGGCATGAATATTTAACCCATTTTGCAGAGTTTTAAATTTTTGCATTAATTTATATTCCCATTCCTTCCTCTCCCTCTGAGTCTTAAAATCTCCCATTAAGACCGTTACCTGCAAATCTTCCATGGAATGATTTTCTCCAGAGAAATGTGCGGCCACTGGAAGATCAGTTCTGCTGTTGTTAATGGTGAATCTGTGGGAGTTCATGCGCTGGCTGAGTCTCTGCCCTGTTTCCCCCACATAGAGGCCTGTGGTCGGACATTGCATACACATAATCAGATACACCACATTGCTGGACCTGCAGGAAAATGTCCCCCTAATTCTGTGCACCTGCTGTGACTGTGGACAGGTACACTGTCAGCAGTGGATGTGTCTGCAGGTCTTGCACTTGTTCTGCAGGCAGGGTGAGGTGCCATTTCTGTTGGGGCCTTCAGAGCGCTCCGGACAATAATACGCCGCAGGTTTGGTGGTTGCCGAAAGGAGAGGAGAGGGGGGACTGGGAATATGTCTTTGAGTCTGTTGTCCCTATGTAGCACAGGTTGAAGTTCCTTGCAATCTTTCGTAGGATCTCCAGCTGTGGGTTGCAGGTGACAACTAGGGGCACTCGTTCTTCCTTCTGGGTCTCTTTGTATGTGAGCAGACTGTCTCTGTTGATGGCGGCCGCTTTGCTGATTTGGTTGTCAGTCAATTTGGTCTGTATCCAAGTTTGAGAAATATTGACCTCAGATACAGAAGGTGATTGTCCAGGTCAGATTTGTCGGAGCAAATACGATAGTACAGTATATACTGGAAGTATAAAAAAGACTGTTTTGTTTGCTTGGGGAGGAATATGTCATTCCTGAGGTAGGCCGTTCTGTCTGTCGGTTTGTGGTATACTGATGTGAGTAGCCGGTGGTCTTTGATGTGTATTGTAGTATCCAGAAAGTGGATTTTGCTCTCTGAATAGGTAAGTTTAAGGTTAATGGTGGGGTGAAAGTTATTGAAGTCATTATGGAATTGAATTAGGGCCTCCTCGTCCGCAGTCCAGATGACAATGATATCATCAATATAACGGAGGTACATCATGGGTTTGGTGTTGCATGTTGATAAATATGCTCCTTCCAGTGCCGCCATAAAGAGATTTGCATATTGGGGCGCACATCTGGACTCCATGGAAGTTCCCATTTGCTGTAGATACAGGTCTTCTCCAAAAGTAAAATAGTTGTGGCTGAGTATGAACTGGATGAGCTGTGTGACTGGTTTCGTTGGGAGGTCTTGTTTGCCTGTGAAAGGTTCTCCCTAGTCCTCCTCCAGGTTTCCTGTTTGTTGTTTCTCCAGATTTCCTGACTCCGGCCTGCTCCTAGACTTCGTTTCTGTCCTACTTTTTTGTACCGCGTTACCTCCAATGTTCTGACCCTTGGCTTGGCTTCCGTTATTTTCTTGGTTTCTGACTTGTGGCTTTGACGTACCCGTACCATTATTGACCGGGCTGTTGTCTTTGCGTTCCCCTGATGGCCCTTCACGTAGTAGCATAGGGCTTGTCGTCCAGTTGGGGTCTGCCATTTAGGGCAGTATGCCAAGTAGGCTTGGACAGTGGACTGGGTGGCAGTCAGGGCCCACTGCACCTGCTCTGACGTGACACTTGTGTTTTTTTCTGGAAGACTCCTGGAAACTAGGACACAAAAGGGGCAGCTTATGAATCCCCTCCTCCTCCAAATGGGTGCTCCGGTAATCGGAAAGGATTAAAGGATGGCAAGTGTGATTTAGTTAAAGGATCATGAATGAGACAGAGGGGGTAAACAAAACAAGAGGCCTTTCTGTCCTAGCTGGCAAATCTCTACACAACAATAGGGGCCTGCTTGATGTATGGTATGGAGCTCCCTTTCTTCTACCGTATGTGTCCCAAGGATGTTTATTAATTTCTTAAAATGAACTATTCCATGGTCACCTTTAAGTAGATTGACCTAATATGTAGTATGGGTTGTCCATAGAGGATTGACTTTTTAGCAAGGTAATGATGGCTACTTTACTAAAACACAAGTTATTGAGCATTGTTCAATGCACACCATGCTATAGGTAGGATACACAACATAAAATGCTTAACGGGACAGCGGCTTTTGAAGTGTTGGTAGATGTAACAAAGCATTTCTTCTATAAAACATTTTCCTTTAAACCTTTGATTAAACGATATGTCTTGAGCATTGACAAGCAGGTGTCAACAAAGTAAGTATATGACATTTGAAACTAGCTGGTAATACAGACATGGAAAAGGTAATTTTATTTGAATGAACATAGCAATTTGTAGCAATGAAAGACAATATGTTTGTATTGGAAGCATTCTAGCTTTGGATACAACACAAGCAGAAAATTCATGTTCTAGATCCACATTACAGATCAACAAATCTTAAAATCCTTGACATGTTCAGGACACGCAGCCAAAAATATCATGCTTATAGCCAGCACTAACATGAACAAGCTTTTCCTAACCTTCACTACACATTCTAGTGGCAAAGATCAGTGTGCTTTGAATGAAATGAATGCCAACAGGCCACTCGATTTGTGAATATGTACAAAATGCATATTTATCCGGTCCTGCTTCCATTCGTGTCAATGAGAAGATATCTATTTTTACACCATATTTAAACTAAAACCATACCTGCTCCCCCTTCTAATGCAGGTGCTTTGTTGTGGTAGTTGTGGTTGCCATACAGTGCTACATCTAATAAAGTGAAGACCTACCTAAGGGAGGTTGTAGAAAAGAAACCAGAAGGCCATTATGGTTTGATCAAACTGTGCACTAAAAACCTCATACACTTTTTATCAATAACAGATCATTGTATAAAATGTGGATGTGTGGTCCTGGACTGTTTTCTACAATTGTGGTATCCACAATCGATAATAGGCCTCAGGTGTCAAATACTACTAGTATCATGGCTCCTATTGCTAAGCTTGGTACATTAGAAATGTCCAGACTGCTAGTAAACAGATGGAGTGCCTACCAGCTTCACCTGGCACACTTTAGAGTTAGGTACACTTTATTATTTTATCATACTGTCTGGATTTCGAGTGGGTAACGCCTCTAATAATTTAAACTCTTCTAATACTGAAAACTCCTATAGCCAGATGCAAGGCACTGTTCACCTTGAAAAAAGCCCAGAATGGATACATGTGATTCATGATATATATTCTGCAGTACAGACTTGAATGGCTAACTTGTAATACTAGTGCATCTCAAAAAATTAGAATATCATTGAAAATTAAAGGGGTTCTTTTTATTTGTTATAGGGCTCACAAATGTATTAAATTAAACCTTAGAAAGGGAATATCTCTCCTTAGAGAGAGCGCCATATAGGCATGTGGAGATTTGAAATTGCCTTTTACACTCCACGAAGCATCTGCATATCACAAGGCATTATGGGAAAGGAGCTGAGAAGCTCAAGCACCCTCTATTGGATGTAACAAATCCTCAATTTGTTTTTGACCCAGTGGGTCTTTGGAAAGCAAAATGGATATTAGCCAAGCCAGCATCACCCATCTGTACATTACATCAAACCTTGTAATTCATACTGTAATGAGTCCATACAGTATATGGGTTTCTCTCTTTGACTTAATTTTTTGATATCAATTATCTTTTCAGTGATATTCTAATTTTTTGAGACTAGTACTGCATCTACCCAACAGCGGCCAGTGCAAGGAAAACTCTGTATCATGCAGCTTCCCTGATCAACAAAGCTTTAACAGCTTAACTGGGCTTCTGTTTGGAGATAGAACCGTAATTTCTATACAGCATTTAGTATACAGACTATGCTTCCCATAACGCAAATGATCAGAGAAAGCTATAGAAGTTGGGTCAAATTTATCAATACTGTTTCTGATTTAGACAGTGTAAATCTAGACAGGACAGTCTTACCATGCGCCACATTTATCATAGTGTTGAGAAAAGTGCCACATGCTAGAACGGTCTAGCCTAATTTTACACCTACGACTAGTTGGCTTACTTTATGCTATGAATTGCCCCAAAAATCTTGCTGGCTCCTGGTGTCCCAGGCTGATCCGAGCCCCATTACCAGACATTTATGCTGCTTTGACCAAATGAGGCACAAAATTATCTAAAAACGGTCTAAAACACATAATAAACGTGTAAAACATGTACGCCATTGTTTTTGGCACAACTGCCGTAATAAATGTGCGTTTTGAAATCTAGAGAAAATCATTAAAAAGTCTACAGATACATTTTTATTGTTGTCTTCTGTAAAAAAAACAAAAAAAACATAAAATATACTTGTTTAAAAAAAAAAATCATAAGAAAAGCTTGATGAATTGTGCTTGTGAAGGCGAAGTATATTTACTATTTTGCCATAGGCAAACAAACTCCATCAGTTCTCTATCTGTAAAACACTAAAACGTAACTTTTATTATGTATAACTCTTAACCTCTATACACACTATTTAAAAACCTGATTTCTAACCTCACCATTTAACCCTTTTTGGTTCTGAAAGAAGGACTAGCTCCTTTTCTATTATCAAGTCTGGTGGAGCACCACCTATTAACAGGAAAGCCTTATATGTACAGCAAATTACTAGCTCCAGTAAGGGATCCCAAGCCTCCTACTTGGGCAGTTGTCCCTAATCTCATGAACACAAAACAAATAAGGTCCCCTTGTGACACCTCTGCAGCAGGTGACACTTGTAGACAGAGGTGAGAAATCACAATTTAAAACGTCATATCTGACCTCCCCGACATGTTTCGCCAGCTAACCTGGCTTCATCAGGGGTTAGAGGTCCGATCTAAATGTGAAGGGGGAGGGCTTTTCTTCGCTCATCGCGGAGAAAAGCCCTCCCCTCCTCCCCCTCCAGCCGTGGGGATGGCCGCAAAACAGTGCAAATACCGGTCGCATTAACCGACCGGTATTTGTCACTTGTCGTGTAAACAGCCCCTAAGACACAGGACCAGTGCAAAATAATAAATGGTAACATCTTGTTTGAAAAGTGTAGTGGGCTTCTACTACCTACACAATGCACAAACGTCTAAGCATTTTGGAAAGGAATATTGTAATTTGTGTCTCATTTAAACTTCTGGTTTGTGTTGAGGACTCCCCACTCCAATGCAAAGAAAGAATGGGAACAATAGTTTGAAAATCACCTAACTTCACCTCTGCAAAACCTAGTTCCCATGCTACTCCTGTGCTAAAGTATAGCCACAAATACTGAGAAAGAGCGAAGCAACGGTTGTAGATGCAAAACAGATGTGGCCTTCAAGACTAGTGAATAATAACAATAGAAAACACTGCGCACAGGAAAACGAATATGAAACATTTCCCTGCATTTTATTTCAGACAACTGCTAGGAACAGAAATGGGGTTGACAATGTGACTTTAACCCCCAGTGTGCCAATGTAATTTATAGACCTCCATGGCACAAAATGGGTTACTACCTTCTAGTAAAACAGCAAATGTGTTAAATGTACAAGGACTCCCCGGATGCCTTTTCATTAAATCAGTTAAAAAGCTGTAAATCTACTGTTAGGCAATCTACATCAATGCCATGTATGGGGTGAAATTCTCTCACAGAAGTACAGAGCACAGCAATAAACCTGTTGAAAGGACAGATTTAGTGTTCACCAAGGCTAAGTGTTTAAGAGGTCTCTACAGTGTAATTTGTCATTACAAGAAGAATTTTTTCGTCTACAACTTTAACACACCAGCAATTGCCTCACAGACCTCATTACTGCTGGTTTCCTATGACATATCACTTTTTTTCATAGAAAATATAGGTGGAGAAAGGATAAGACACAAACCTGAAAGCAAATGGAGAGTTAGAGGAATTTAGAAAGACATTACGGTATAGAGAGGCCACAACACACTGGGCAGATTTAACAATACTATCTAATACTTAGGGAAAACATAGACTAGAAAGTCTAAAAAATGCACCAAATTTATCATAGTGTTGATAAATCTAGTGCATTTTAGACTAATGTTACACAATTCATTAGCATTTGTTCATGCCAATAATAGTGTCAAAATGTTGGTGCTTTTTTGGCGCAGGGGCTACACATGAAGTCATGCCCTGGCTAAAAATGGTGTTGCATAATAAATGTGGCGTTAAGTATGTATGCCAGGCAGTGTGTCCATGATAAATCGGCCTCATTGTCTTTATATAACAAATATTCCTCCAGTAAGAGGAACTGTAAAGATGCAAAAGGCCTCTGCATAGGGCAGAAAAAATGTAGGGGCAACAGATGGAGCCAATTAGGTTCTGTTCCCAACATATTTTATTGTGTTTGATGTTGGAAAAGTTTTTCGGAGCTTACATATGTAACATGCCTATAGAGTGCTATTGACCAGACAAAGTCGTTTGACCAATATACATCTGTGCAATTTTTGGTACAATCATCTATTACATAGTATACATTCTTTGTTTGATGGAAGGCATAGAGTGCATACATATTGAATATATGCTTGTTAACACTATTCATATACTCTACGTAAATGTAAAGTTCAAAGGTGATGTGATTTTACTAGAGATTTAATGATTGCTTTGATAGGGGCAAACAACATACATATACAACCAATATGTTTATATGACCTTGCTGCTACTGTGCCTAATATCTGGTAATTAAGAGCATTGTCTGATGATGATCTGTCTACAGCGGCACATCATCATACAGCAATGTTAAAGATGATTTAGAAGACAAGCATTATCTTGGTTTTCATAAGACTAATGTGCTGCCAGTGGTTTGCCCCCATAATTTTTAATTAATATGCCTGGTTAATCTGGGCATGTTCATGGGAGAGCATGAGGAGATAGTAGTTTGCTGACATCTATGAAATGCTCATTGGGAAGTCTGCTGACAGATATGTAATATTCATGGGGGAGTCAGGGTAGGGTGGAATCTGTTGACAGCAATGTACAGTAAAGCTCATGGAGGAGTCTGGGGGGAGGGGTTAAGGAGTCTGCTAACAGCTATGTAATGCTCATGTGGGAGTCTGGCTATGTAGCAGTCTGCTAACAGCTATGTAATGCATTGGGAAGTCTGCTGACAGATATATAATGTTCATGGGGGAGTCAGGGGAGGAGTCTGTTGATCGCAATGTACAGTAATGCTCATGGAGGAGTCCAGGGGGAGTGGTTTAGGAGACTGCTAACAGCTATGTAATGCTCTTGGGGGGAGTCTGGGGATGTAGCAGTCTGCTGACAGCTATATCATGTTCATGAGGAGTCAGAGGAGGAAGAGGTCTGCTGACTGCTATGTATAGTTGGGGTCCGTCTACATAGCAAGGATTTCAACTTGGTTTCTGATGCCAATTCAGATTTTCAAAACCGTCAAAAACTGACTGTCAAACCATCCCCATAGACCTCAATAGAAAATCGGAGTTGTAGTCCGCACGACTCAGATTTTCTGAGGTCAGATTTAAAAAACCCCATTTTTTTCAAAAAACTTTGAACATGTTCATTCTTCTTTTAGATTTCACTCAGAAACTATGGAAAATGTATTATTGAAGTCAATGGGATGGCATGAAAAATGACTAGAAAGCTTTGTGCACGTTTGGTCATACTTTTTTTGGCGCGGATCCAAGTACAAAACCCAATAGTGCTCTATTATGCAAAAAAAATGTGCAGCAAAACACTAAACCGAGTTAAAAAATATCTAGTTCTTGTGTAAAATACTGTTAAAATACTCGCCAGACGAGTCTTAGGATTTAGAATGAGCGAGTATTTATTTCTTTATGGTGTGGACACAGCTGAATGCTCATGGCCAATTTTGGGGGCAGCAGGAATAGTACCATGTTCATGGTAATCTATAAAATAATAGTGAGTATACCTAATTTAAAAAAAAAAAAAAAAAGTCGAATGAATATGAACTGAGTAACAAAATTTTAAAATATTTTGTGATATAAAAGGTATGAAAACATAACAAATGCCAACGTGTAGGATGAAAATATTGAAAAGACTAGGAAAGTACCCTCAACCAATATTAATCACACAGGTATCAAACAAACACGGCATTTATTGACAGTGCTCGGCTCGCAGCAGTGATTTTGAAGGGCAGGGAGCTGAGTGCTCAATGGTCTTTGCTTCTCGCTAGGACTGAAGCATAGTGAAGAACAGTTTAGCAATGTCAAACGGCCGATTAAACTGATACTTAATGACTTGAAGCACTGAGGTGTAATCTCTTGTCTTTCATGCTAGAAGTGAGGAATAATTCTTAATAACCTGTTGCAACAAAATCAAATGTTTGTGACGGACTTAACACCGAGGTTACATGTGATGAGGCAACTCAACTTTTACATGGTAGTTTCTTATACAGCAAAGCTAGCTGGC
Source organism: Phyllomedusa bahiana (assembly GCA_025379985.1). Lineage (NCBI taxonomy): Eukaryota > Metazoa > Chordata > Amphibia > Anura > Hylidae > Phyllomedusa > Phyllomedusa bahiana. The sequence continues at coordinate 93,369 of JAODAL010005003.1, forward strand.
AAAGACTGCAACAACAGATAATCCAGGAGATGAGACTGAGCAACAAAATAACCGCAGTAAACAATTACAAGCAATGTTTAAGCTCTAGAAAATGAATTTATTGTTAAAGTTTGCATCCAAGAGAATTTTTATCACATAGTATATCTCTGCTTACTGTCTTTTTGACTAGAGGCTGGAAAACTGTACAGTCAAAAAATAGGAACCCAGACAGCACATCCAACCATAATCAGTGTGGGAATAGTTGTCTTACTGTTGGATGTGCTGCCTGGATTCCTCTTTTTGATTGTTAAAGGAGTTTTACCACAAAGACATTTCATGCCTTCTTCAGATTTCAGTGTGTTCAAAGGGGGAAGTCTGATTTGTTTGAACTACATATCATGTGACCCGGCAGGCTTGACATCACCATGCCTTTCCCCAGTGTGCTCACTCTATTCAAACAAAGGTCTCTTTATGTAAAGAGCTGTGGGTAGCTTCAATGTACCCGAGTGGTTAGCACTTCTGCCTTTCAATGTACATACTCGATTGAGGTTTCTTTCTGCATTATATTTGTATGCACTGTTTGAATAGTTACATAGAAGTACAGAGGACAGGAGTAGAATGATAACACCTGGGGTTGAAGACTCTCAAAGCATTGAGTGTGTGTGATTACTGAGCGGGAAGAGACTGACAGAAGCTGCCTGAAGGAGATGTGATGTCTGAGATGTGTGGCTAGAACTATAGCAGTGATTGACAAATAAGCTCTGCTGTTCCTAGCTAGTTCTGTTCCACTGAAAAAAGTTCAAGAGATTCATAACGTGTACAACACAGGCTGCAGGGCTCTAAAAAGTGTTTACTTAGCTAAATGAGAAATGTTTAAAGTCTGTTACTAGAGATAAGACTCTGCAGGAGGTGACTCACCATGGAGGGACTGAGTGACTGACTGCAGCTTAAAACAACCAGAGATAAGAGAGCACAGAGAGTGGTGGGTGAGAGAGAGGCTGATAACCAGAAACTTGTGTGCTCTAAGAGGAGATGATTTTTCTTTGGTCAGGAAATGGAAGAAGATTTTAACAAAGCAATATATTTAGGAAAAGTCTTCTTATGTGTCCCCTACATGTTAAAAGCTAATCATTTAATACTTATGTGGTAGAAACTGACTAAGGCTTGATTCACACTTGCATCAGAGGTTCCATTTGTGCAGAGGGGAAAATGAACCCATAGGGTTTCTTTTTACAATGGACACCCACGGTGCCTGATGGGTCCTATTAATTACAGTGGGGTAGTCGAGTTTCCGCCATTTAGATGGAAAAATAGTGTAATAGTTTCCATCATTCCTGTTAGAAAATGTGAGGTTCGCATATGTCTGTGCTTCACTCTGGATATTAGCTGGTAGTCAAACAATTTGACTTGACTGTTTAAAAGCAGTTTCTAATGGACTAAAGAAAAAAATAGGGATTCTTCCTTCAACAGAACCATCCATCTTCTTGTTTATTTAACAGCTTTTGAAACAACAAAATCATAATAATTTCTGCTGAGTTTGCGTGTTAGTCATAAAACTGTTTAGATTCAGTTCCATAAAGTGTACAGGCAGTCCCTAGGTTACAAACGGGATAGGGACTGTAGGTTTGTTCTTAAGTTGAATTTGTATGTAAGTCGCAAAAAGGTATATTTATTAAATGTGACTCAAGCACAATAGTTTTTTTTTTTTCTTTTTTAGCTTTGGATAGTGCAAGGAAAGGTTTTTACATTTGTTTTGCTGTCTGTACCACTATGAAGAAGATCTCATCTCATGTGCTGCAGTGGCATGCTGTAACTTTTCGTTCCACAGCTACTATCAGCTGTGGAACATGGAACTACAAGTGCCAGCATGTCCCATAAGTCTCTGTTTGTAACTAGGGGACAGATGTAAGTCGGTACGGTGTACGTTGGGGAATACCTGTATTTAGAAATGATGCTAGTTTAAATTGTGAGCTGATGCACCTATGACATTGCATAAAACTGCAATTGAGTGATTTAACTTTTTAGATAAGCGAAGCAACAAGATTACGTGATGTGTATTATATAAAAAATATTCCAACAGTAATTGGATTGATAATTTATGTTTTTGCTGTATGCTTTGCCAATGATTAGGCTAATTAACATGTTAATATTTTATTGATTTCAGTATATAAAGGGTGTACCCCAGGTTATTGTGGTTTTTTGTAATAAAAACAAATTATTTTGAGGATCACAACCCAAGATGATATCAAGGTCCACATCTTCTGTCTCTCCCTGATCAGTGACAGCCCTTCTGCTGGCAGTTAAATCTACCTTAGGGAGAATCTTAAACTAATCAATAATCTGAATCAGAGGCTAAAAAAATTGGACTCCGAGGTTTAAGAAAGTCTTCCTGAAGTCTTCAGTAATACTTAGCAAAGCTGAGAGTCTGTTACAGCTGCATACAGAATATACTATAACTGTCTGTAGCCTAGGAAATCCCTTGTAAGCCAGGCTCTGTTAACATTGGTGTCAGATGTTCCATTATGAGCCTCCATTGTAGATTCCATAAAAAATACAGAATACTATTGCATGATTGGTATGCACATCATGATTTAATTTGGTAAAATGAAGGAAAGCAGATCATGTTAAAGCCTATGGGGTCCGTCAGGTGCCATTGGTGTTTGGAAAGAATCTGGCACAGTCGTTATTTTTTACTGTTCTGCTTCAACGAAGGAGTAAACAACAGAAGTTATAACGCAGTTGTGAACATAACCTGATATATCCTGGATAGGCTGCTGGATAATACTTTTAACCTGCACTGATACACTGTAGCAAGCTAGCAGGACATGAGGGAGATTTGTGCTGCTGCATTTAGCTCACAGAAGATTGCTTGGACTGACAATTCCATTGAACTGTGAGCGGTGCAAAGTATCAAGTCTTCACAGATATCCAGTCACAGGATTTAAATGTTCTCATTCACTGACAAACAACACAGGTTTTAAAAATGAAAATCAAACAAAATACATTGGAATGTTTGAGATCTATTATTCAGGCTCTTCCTACAAATGCTCTACATTTTTGTCACTGCCGTAAGGGACATAGAGCAGAGCGCCGCAGCGCCTGAACTTGCACCATCAACAGTCTGTGACATAAGGATGTGCTGCTATGACAGCGGGTTCTGGAACTAACTCCCATCCCTGAACTTTAACTCCTTAAATGCAGTCAATCTAAGTGATTAGACAGAGGAAGGGGAGTCCCTTGTCTCCAAATCAGTGCCCAGCTCATGGCTTACTATGGAAGCGGCAATGGTCACCACATTTGCAAGGTACATATCAGGACTTAGACAAGGCATTTTGGTGCCCTAGGCAAATAGGTCAAATGGCACCCTCCTCCCCTCATGAAAGATTCAAATGCCTGGCCCTGACCTGGTGCATGATGCCTGCAACCGCACCCTCCCCAGCTAGGTGGAATGGGAAAAAAAAAACAATTCCACTATTTTTTTTGTAGCCAACAGCTGATTTATGCCGTTTAAGGAGCAGACTCCGCTCATGATCCTCCTCCATGCCTCTTTGTGCTCTCCTTCCTGATAGGCATGAGATGGTGCACTAGGCGGTTGCCTATCTCTGCCAACCCATCGAACTGGCCCTTATAAAAACCATATTCCTTTTGCCTAGTAACAGCTCGAGATAAGCTCTTAGGGGCTTAATGCAACTTCAGACTGCAGTTTGATCAGTTAGAAACACACAAAAAAGCATAAATAAGTGTAAGTTTTTAGGAAAAAAATGTGGGTCAACCCAACCTAAATCAGCTAGGACACAGGCGAGCATACAGTGTGCACAGACCGGACAACAACTACTGTATCTGTATAATAGAAATGACTAACAGTAAGTAGCATTCCACTGTAAGAAGAGACTCCAGCAAGCAGAGTGTAAAAGATTATACTGAAAATTAAAACCAGCCTGCTTATAAATCACCTCTATGAAACGCGTACTTCCATCACTTTTCTGGGAACCCCTATGGTGCATGGCAAGAGTTTTCATTTGTTTTCCCTTTCTCCCCTCTTTTCAGTAAGCCACATACAGTATGCTACTTAAAATGCTGACATTCAACATTTGATTATAAAAACCTTACGGAGCATGGAGAGAATGATACAATCTTGTCATCCCTTTCAAAGTTGACCAGCAATGTTTCCAACAATTTATGACTTTTTTCCCCCTCTGATACGGCCTTATGAATTATGCCCTTTTTCAGACTATATTCGCATTAACCTTATTTGGCCTATAGGTGTAAGAATTAAAAGTATGGCAGCATTCTCCGTCGTTGTAAAAGTTCAGAATGCCTGCAGAGAGAAATAAAAAATTTCAGTGACATCCTGGGAAAAAAAGGGCTTCGATATGCTTTCTCATCCATGACAAAGGAGATTTAAAATAATAATAAGTGTGAGAAACTACAGTCTCTCTTTGACCAGTGGTGTAAGAAGCTGGGTGTATAGCAGCGACGGACAAAGCGAAGAGCCATGTAGAGGCAATTAATGGGAAAACAGGACACCCATGGAGTTTGTTCAGTCCTTAGGGAAAAGCTTCCACAAAGATTAACAAATAAAAGCAAGGGGGACTTTCTGACAGGAGACATAATTAATAGTCTGTAGTCCTTTGTTCTATTTTCATATACCTTTTTAAGAACATATTTTAACTTGGCTGCTTCCCAGTACTAATGCTTCTAATTATGAAGTTTCATAATATCCACTCTGCTTCTATTTGTGCGGTGAACTCGCATGAACTATAGATAATAATGTCTTACGTGAGCAAGGTATAAACTAAACATGGCCAAGACCTCTCAACTAGAAAGGTATTATCTTTCTAATATATGGTCAGTTTTCCCTCCTTCTGTATGACACAGGTAAAAATAGAGCAGCATATTGGAGAACTGGAGTTTTGTATTAGTGCAACATAATGAGGCAGGTTTATTAAAGGGTAGTCCCGCATCGGATTCTGATAGCATATCAAAAGTCATTAGTGCGAGTCCCACCTCTAGGATACGCACCTACCTCAGGAACAGGCCTCCAAAAGTGTTGGCTCAGAATGTGGAGCAGTTTGTTCTGCTGTATTTGGAACCAGAGCCGTTCTAACAGAATTATGGGCCACTGGGCATAGCACTGCAGTGGGCCCTGTCCAAATACATGACCTCACACTTGGCCATCCGTCAAGTCCCGCCCAAGCACACCCATATTATCACGCCACTTATGTCTGGACACCGGCAGCCTGCAGCCTACAAGACTATCTGGCAGGGAACCTTTAGCTCTCTTCTCCACCATGGTTTTTAACTTTTTGCACATCCTAAAAAAACACAATCAGTTAAATAAGCAAAGTCAACCAAGGGATCCTGGATATGTTTCTTGTATTCCTGTGACATGCATACACCAACTGGGGACCCTATACTTGTGGGGCCCCCGGGCAACTGCCTAGTGTGCCCAATGGAAAAGATGGTCCTGCTTGGAACTTCATAGAAGAGAATGGAGAGTCATGCCCAAGTCCAACTGGCTCTCCATTCTGAGCAGGGCCCATTCCCTGAGTTGGAATGTCCGCTTTGTACTCATACACACTGTGTCTGCTCATATTACATTTGCTCCAGACTGGAAGTGACCTGTGTGTGCCATTCGTGTGCACATGGCTCCTTCCGGATGCTGGACGTCACTCATGGGATGTCTACAGCTGTATTCTGGTTTTATATTGGCCAACAGAAACACATTGGGAGTCCAGTTTTTTGAATATATGGTCTCACTTGGCATATCATCATTAGCCTCTTAAGAAAGCTGGGAGGTTGAACACGTGTCTAGGGGGTGTTCCTGTCAGATGGCCTACCTCCCACCTTGGGGTAAAGTGATTTATTTATATGACATCTCAGTTGATTATATTAGTTCCTTATGGATAAACATAGATCTGCATAGGAGCTGTGTACAAAAAATTGTTAATTTTAAATATACCTGTTACATGCCTAAACTTAAAATTTGTCCCAGAGTCTCCCCGTCTAGTTTAGTTGTATGCTAATTGTATGACAGTATGAGAAGGGTGTTCCTTCATTGCACTTTGATGAAATATTGATAAAGGAACTGGTTAACAAAGAAGAACTGCTGATCTGGTGCATGACAGGATAAGTTAATGGGCAGCGGGCCCAGATGCTTTAGCTGTGTGAGGTCCTGTAATTACTTATGGCAGGTCTGAGACTGAACAGTGACAAACTGTGATCATCAGTAATTGAACATGAAACCACTAGGGCCTTCCATGGAAGCCATAATGGAACTTCCAAACTTTCTTAAAGGGGTTTTCCCACAATTGTTATTTATCACAAGTCCAAAGGATAGATGACAAATGTCTGATCGCAGGGAGACCAAGTGTTGAGCCCCACCTCCTACTAATCACTAGAACTGGAGGTCCAAGTGCCCACTGTTCTTCCTGTGCCCCCATTTAAAAAACCCTAACTTCCTACTGCTGGATCGGGAGGAAGAAATGTGAAGAAATTGTTGGGGCAAGTGGGGGGAAACCCCTTGAAAATAAAAATTTATTTTTTAGTATCAATTGTGAGAAAACCCCTTTAAATCACTGATCAACAATCCTTGACAATATATAATTACCACTATGGTATTATATGTATTTACTATTCTGAAGGCAAATTTAGAATAGTACATACTTGTGACTTGTTCCACTAAACTACTAACCATGTTGCTTAATGGGACAAGTCAGAGGTATTTCCACTCACATGTAACAATCAAATGATAATTTTTAACCGAGAGGACAATGATCTGTATCTACAATACCAGGTCACCCCCAAATATTTTCATCTAGAAATTTTTATAGCAGCCTTTTAAAACTTGCTTTCAATAAACCCTAAAAAAAAGAGAGCAAAATTGCTGTAATTTCATTTATAATTTTTCTAGGCACATTTTAAAGAGATTGGAGGAATGAAAACAAAGCCAAGGGCCAATGTTTAAAACTGTCTAGTTCTAAGACTTTCTTTGTTGCCCATAGAAACCAATCAGAGGCCCCCTTACATTTCATATAGTGCTCTGGAAAAATAAGAGGGGCGCTCTGAGTTTTAGACCTAGACAGTTTTCATACATGTGGCCCATAATGTTTTCAAACATTTTCTATCTCTGGAAACTATGGGGAGATTTACCTTTTGGACCAATATGATACAGTAGCTTGCATTTTCTGGTTGTCATGATCTAGTAGGTGCATCTCTTGACAAAATTTGCAGCCCCCAATGGGAGTTGCTAAGCCTAAAGAGGTTCCTATAGGTTGTGAGGGTGAAACGGTTTTGTTGAATGGAGGCAATGAAACAATGGTAATCCAGCACAAAGTCTGGTAGGGATTATTCAGGATTAGAAAAACATGGCTGATTTCCATCAAAAATAGCCCCATAGCTGTACACAGGTTTTGTGTGGCTTTACAGCTAAAACTTATTAACTTTAGTGTAATTGCGTTGCAATACCAAATACAACCCATGGACAGAGATGGTGCTGTTTTTCTAATCCTGGACAACAACATTAGTGACATAAAATGTATCAAAGCAAAATGCAAGTGAAGGGGCATTATCTTTTATCCTAAGAGTCTATTTCCTGTGATTTTATGTTGTTACGTTGTTAATGTGTTTTGTCATAACTGGAGTAGGGCTGTTTGATGTCTGCTTTTTCTTATGGTTATTTCACACACTGCTGACTGCTCCTATAGCTGCAGCGATTAGTCAGATGTTACTTTCTCGATGCATAACTAAGCAGTAATCTAAGAAAATGAAGTGTTTTAAAAATATTGTCTTACAAAAATGTTTAAATTACACAGTTAGTAAGGTCCCTACCCAAATAATAATCCCATCCCTTTTCCTTACCATTACATGTGGTATGGACAAATACCTATGGTCCAATTTAAAGTTCACAGCTACGGAATGGTTACATTTCTTAGAACGTACTATCGATTGTTGGTTTTTAAAAGTCACCAATATAGCTCAGGCCAAAACTGGATTTTCTTTTTATTATCTGGACATAATTATAATGATATAAAATGTTTTCATATTTTAGAGGGGGTTTTGGAGCCCATAAGCGACATGTATGAACGGGGCTGCACCAGAAGTCTTGCGTCTTTTCAGTCCGAGATCTAGCCCCGTTCGTTATATTAAAATTAAACACTCACATGCCCAAAACCCGGGGCATTACAAAACCCCGCGCACAAGTAATGCGCCTGATTAGGGGGGCGGCGGGGGCGGACGCATTCAACCGTACAATCAACACAATTAGAAAAAGGAAAAGTCAAAAAGGGGATTACTGCCGGAACAGGTTTACCTGAGCCAGAATTGTCCCACACTAGAGTGGGTTAATAAATTCAGGCACATTCTACACTATTATAATGCGTATAAAAAGTGTCGTCTAAGCGCCAATAATCATACATGTCGCCCCATATATTTTAAATATTATAAAGCTAGGCTAAAAAATTGCACTCGCCACTTAAAGGGGTATTTCCATTTCATTGATTAGCATTAAACATGCAGGCAAAGAATATAACCATATACATTGCTGTTTTGGTTTTGCTTTCATTTAGAGCAGATCTTATCCTCAGCTTCTATACATAAGCTTCCTTAGGTTACTGACCAGGAGCTTGTCTATGTTACTTATGTTACTGACAAACCTTAACTCTTTAGAGCTCTGTAGACTTATGCACTTTTATTTAGAAATGTTCATCACTAATGTCCCTCCAACAGGCTCAGCTAGAAATAGCAGAGCTGATATGCCAATCACTACCCGAACCACCCACACCTAACAGGAAAATGGGAGCCCCAAGCTGGTTTTGGTCTGTGAAACAGCAGGGGGCAACCCCCCTTTTAAAAATCCATTTTGACAAAACCTTTCTATTTGTCTAATAGGGCCCTTTTTGTTCAAAAATTTGGGTTTTTACTGAACCCAGAATTCGAATTTTTTAAATTTTTTAACTAGCTCTAACCCTAACACAAACCATAACCCTAGGCTTGAGGATAGGATTTTTTCTTTTACTAACAATAGTGACTTTGACCTGAAATGGCAATGCAAATAGGTGAACTGAACCTACATACCAGGAACAAGTAGAAACCAGGGGCATCAGGAAATGTTAAAACCCTTCAGTAAAAAAACTTAACCCTAAGCCTAGTTTAGAGCCAGGGTAAATTTTTAATATTCGTTATGGACCAAATTGCTTGGATTCAGGTCAAAATTTGACATTGACCTGAATCCAAAGTAATAAGCCTTTCACAGTGATGTCAGTGATTCCAAAATCACTAATTGCCTGCTCCAGTCAGGTGATGCAATGACGTTATTACTGCAGTATAGTAAATACCTACTGGTTGGGGACCATAGGCCAGTTGGTGTGGTATTTTACAGACAATTTTTTTTTTTTTTGCTATTTCACCACTTAACTGTTTACAAGGCTAGAGAACCCTTTTTTTGCAAGTGCATTAAGTAATATTTACATACACAACCATAAATCAAAGGCACACAATAGGTGTGACATACAAATTTATGCTCAACCTCCACCCAAGTATAACTAGACAACATAAAACAGCTCATTCCTCAGACAGAAGAAAAACAAGTAGACTACACAAGGGGATTGATGAGAAAAAAAAATGAGACTGACTATTAAAAAACAGTACACAACAGCAAAGAGACATCAAACAAAACTGTCATAGCCATCAAATGGGATTACTGCAGGTTTTTTTTTACAAAAAGACGACACCAGGTTGTTTAAGTTTTCTATTACAGCACATAACATAAAGAAAATTCCTATTGAAGGCCATGATGACATTTACCAGTAACATTAAAAACTAACAGTCACGAGAAGGTCATCTATAGACAAAATGCACCAATTACGAAGGCAGATTCTCAGAAGCCACAGAACATTGTCTACTTAGCAACAGGAGGGAATGGGAACAATTCATGGTGTGTTGTTCTGTACAACTCCCTGGTTCACTGCCTTGGATATGGTACCAGGTAAAATAAATTGTTTATGAAGTATTTCCTGGAATGAAAGCTTTAAAATTACAAGAAGGTTCTATTTTACCGAAAAGAAAATGCACTTTTTTCTAACAAGGCCATTTAACAAAACCGAACGGTTATTACATGAGTTATAAGGTGTTATAACAAGTTCAGTCTTTTGTTACGTTTCTAATGTAACGATCTGTACTGCATAAAGGTTATTCTGTAAAAGCCGTAACCTCAGCAGCGAGAACCAACAAATAAAGCAATCATTTATAGCTCTCTAATTCTTTATGCACATACTGTTCAGCCTCATATTACACCAAGTCGGAATAATGGGCTTGACAATTTATTTTCGGATTTCGTTTTTTTAATTTTAAGAGTAAAAGCGCTGCTTCATTTTATCATCAAGAAACAACATATCATGGTAATCACCTGTCCAGCTCCAGTGTAGAATGTTTTATGGTCTTGTTTCCATAGTTCCATTTTCCTTTGTGCTCATCTTTTTTTTTTAGCACATGAGGAAAGACTTAAAGACTATAATTTGTTTGGTTTGGAGGAGAGAAGGGGAATGGGAATTGGACAGAACCTCTCTTATACATAAAGGGATTCATCAAAGAACAGAAGAGTGTTCTATGCCAAGGAAAGAAGACTGTTAGGAGAGGTCAAGTTCTATCTATGAGAGGATGTAAAGTCGGTGTAGGAGTACTTGAGGATATCTGGAACTGAATTCTAAACTAGGGGGGTGATCACCTAAAAATGTCAACCTAAATTATAATTCCTAATTCAAAGATTGATATGTACATGCCACGTTATATTTTATAAAGATGCTCATTGTAATCACTGTCCAGCTTTGGAGCAATCCAAACTTTTCTGCAAACAATCTACATAAATGGTAACATATGGCCTGTTCCGATCACAAGATAACATTAATCCCTGTAGCTAACAGCACACTTTTACAACACTAGAGCCTAGAAAGTTAACTTCTTTCCTGAGTTTTTTAAAAGAGTGTTCCCATCCTAGACATTTATGGCACATTAATAGAATCTGCCATAAATGTTTGCTAGGTGAGGGTCTTACATCTGGAACCTACACCTATCGGAGATTGGGCCCTGAAAGAATCTGGGCTACAAAGAGGGTAGGTAATGCTTGAGCACTATTCTCCATTCTATATGAGCTGCTAGTACAGTATGGAATTCCCATCAGAATGATGAGAGAGAAGCATGCAAGCTACTCTCAGTTCTCCACAGAAAACTTCAGGGCCCTTTCTCCGATATCTGCAGGTCTGAGAGGTCGGATATTCATGCAATTTAATAGCACAACTCTGCATAATACACATAAGTCCAATAAATATATATTTGCTCGGCACACTATATGCAGTAAGGTGCTGAGTTTAAGGATAATTTTAATCCAAATCCATCACAAATGTGCTGCGAATTCATTTCATATAACAAGCGACTACTTTGAGGAAGGTCTTGTATGACTGAAAACTTTAAGGTTTGTGTCGCTTTTATGATATCAATATGATTATTGAATAAAAGTTTTCTAATAAACAAGAAGAGTGCTGTCGATTACATTATATCTAATACACATAAGTGCTTAGAGGTAGTTAGAAAAGTAGGCAAATGAGCATTTATTTTATATTCCCCACCCTCCAATATTTTCCAGTGGATTGTATTTTCAGATTTTTTTTTTTATTATTTTCTGGGGTGGGGGCCCTAAAATGTTCAAAGTGTGTGCATGCAAAGATAGATGAGAGCACGGTCAGCAGCTCTCCTCCAGTCACTAGTGCCATTGGAATTGATTTGCATTACTAATTGGTAGAAAGTCGCTTATTTACTTTTTCCTCCAAAAATGCTGCCTTCATGTCCTTTCAGTGGTTTATAGCTACAACTACCCGCACTACTTGAAATACCACCATAGGTGTCTCTATTGGAAGCACCAGTGTTTCCTTATTGTGGAAATTTAAGGTGTTCTGTAATGACAGATGAATTACTTTTGCAAAGTTTTTCTACCAACCCCATCATGAACATACTTCATAAGCATAAGATGGTCAAATATTTTTGTATAGGGCACCATTCCATTTTTATTGGATTTATCAATATCTTGCTTACTGCCCCCAATAAGGGGCAAATTCTTATCCAACTCATCATGCGTTATTTAGCAGAGGCTTTGTTCAGTAGGAAAGCAAATATTAAACCGACCTAACAATAAAGGGAAATTCTGTTGTAATTATAGTGAGAAAGGAGGACGCTTTGAAAATTGTAAGAAACGCAAGGTTCAGCAAGCATTAGTAAGAATTACTAATAGCAGACATTGAAAAGAGTTCTTAAAGGGGTTCTTTCACCATGCTGGTTTACAGAGCCGCTGGCAACTTCAGACGGTTTCTAGTTAGGCTGTGGGTAGATCTATAGCAGTGGTTGATACATCAGCTCTGCTATTCCTTGCTGATCCTTACAGTGAAATGATTGCAGGAGGTTTGTAAATGTAAAGCCCATGGCTACAGAGCTCTAAAAGGTTAAAGCTGGTCAGTTAATAATATAAACAAGCTCCTGTGTTTCAGAGAACACACCAGGGATTGAGTCACCATTCTGACCACCGTTTCAGCCTGTAAGAGTTGAGAGAGGTGGTCGGTAACTAGAGAAAGGTGTGTGCAAAAGAAGGAATAAGATCTGCTTCTAACTCTGAAGAAAACTAAAATAAAAACAGCAATGTATTTGGTAATGTTCTTTATTTTCATTTGCCTACATATTTAAAGATAATTATTGTGGTGAGAAAACCCCTATGAGATAACCATTGGTTTAACCAGTAAAAGAAGATCTGTGATATACCTTATGTATAAATGTGTAATCGGCAATAGTGTTTACCCAACTGCAATGACGAGAAAGATAAAATTTTTAGTTGTTTGGCAACAAGAAGGCAATGACATTTTCCAAGCAAGAGTATAATCTATCTTTCAGTTTATACATCAGTAAAAGCTTGTCTCCCCGGGGCATGTTTTAGATAGAGAAATTCTTTTCTGGATAAAACATTTGTATAAATAATCTCAGTGATGCGAAAATGTAGAATACACCCAAAATGCTCATTTCTTAATTCTTTGGAGGCACATAAATTAGAAGGTAAATCCAAAGTCTTTCAATGTATTCAAGTAAGCCAAAAGCCAGCAGACAACAATGCAAATATTTTGGAAACAAGTCAAAGTGGATGATAAGTAACAAAAATAAAAATTATTGTCTCCATGGTATCACATAGTGACACCACCAATTAATACCGATTTAAAGCTGCATCAGAAAAACATGGCTGCTTTTTTCCAAAAACAGCCCCACACCTGTCCATAGGTTTGGTGTGTTCCTGTACCTCAGCCCCATTCACTTTTATATAGCTATGTGGCACTACCATACACAACCCAAAGACAGTTGTGGTGCTGCTTTTGAGGTCAAGCAGCCATGTTTCATAAGTTCATGTCAATGATATTGTCCAATGACATAATGCAAGCATATTCAGGACTTTTGGGCAGAGGGTTTTTTAGACCCAAACTCATTGTGGTTATTGTTTATGCTTGGATTTGGTTTTCATTGTATTAATGTTAACACTTCACTTTCCGTTATGTGTGATTCTGAGTACTGGGCATCAAGGAACATACAAGTTCCTTGTAATTTGATTTTATAACGGCACTTTGGACTCAAGACTGCAACAGTTCTAAATAGGGCAGTCAACCTGCAGTTGCATGCTATAACCATAAAAAACTAAATGGACTTACTATTACATGATTAAGTGGGTACTCAGCAAAGCAGATGATGGCATGGGTGTGGTTGATGGCAATACCACAAGTGAGTTTAATCAAGGAGCAAGACAATAATAAATGACATCTGATCCTAGAAACTAACTTTCCCTGAATCTTCCCCTAAACCTGTCCCTGACACAAAGACCCCACTGACCCTATTCTCTCCCTAAAACAAACCCTAAAGATATCCCTAAACTCCAGGTTACTCTAACACAGAAAGTGGTTGTAAGACCCAGAAACCCCTAAGGCAAAGCACACAAAAAAAAAAAGCAAAAAATTATATTCTCAAAGGCTACAAAAAAATTCCAAAGAGCAAGGCTAGACTAGAAAGGAAGAAACCTTGAATTGAATTCAAACACTTAGATTGCCAGTCAAACTCTTCGAGCCATCTCTCGGAACAAGCACTATAATAGAGATTCGCCTAACAAGACACATTAAAGACACTGGAAAACAAAGACACAAATGAACATAGCTCTGTTATCAATTATGTTTCTATCTATTTTGTGTAGGTAGTTATACAGTTATTCCCTACCCAGGGCCACTAGTTAATAATAACCCATGGACAGACTAACACATTGGTAAACCAGAAGATACTCCGGTGAGCCCCAGATCGTATATATTAATGGGTCCCAAGACTACTAAAATAAACTCATTTGTCACAATGGTCTATTTTTTATGGGTTGATCCGTAAAGAACTTATTTTGTCATGGACTATATGGAGGGTGTGTCTCATTTTCTGTTGTTGTCCCTAAAACCCCTGTGATTGTTAGAAGTCTTTGGATTTATAAACTTGTTTAAAAATAGGGCAATCTGTCTTCATGTTGTACAGACTAAACGTTAATCTCATTCTTTTGCCTCATTCTGAAGATGCACACTATTTTATGTTGCTGGCTATGTTTATGTTGATGGCTACATGATATTTGTTGTATTCTGATTATTATTAACACTGCACACAGCAGTATTATAGGGAAATGGCTATTACTTCTTAAAAACAAAACAAAAAAAGTCGTTGGGGAGCTTTTCCCTACTGTTTAGCTATTCAGCTACCAAATATTCATGTTTAGACCGTGTCAAATGAATCTCTGCTATGAACAGGTAAAATGACCGTGAAACAGTTGAAAAAGTGATCTTCCCTTCACGGTATGCAGCATATAATTCAATTGCATCCAAGAAATAAAGTGCTGATTGTTCACCACTGAGTTTGCATTAATGTACACCTCTATGGCCCTTAGGCACTTTTTAAAATAAACACTGGTACTTTCTTCCTAAATAGAGAGCTGAAAAGCATATGGAGTGTGCGAAGGATGTCAACAGAGGCACAGAATTCACATTCACAAAATGGAAAATGAAAAGAATCACAAGTAATTCTTAATTGTTTTCAGCCTATAAAAAACACACTTTACTGCCAGTGCTATTGTTTGCAACTTACAAAAAGTTTCAAGAGAAAAACAGATTACTCTGCACAGTTCAGCTAAACTCCGACGTGGCAGACATTTTCTAGTGTGAATTTCACCCCATCAATTACACTGTGGATTTGCCGTCTATTTTATTCCAAAAATTGAAAAGGTGAAATCCTCGGAGATCTGTGAGATTTACGCACAAGAATGGGCAAGCTGTGGATTTCATAATCCACAGCACACTCATATTTCCTTTCTGAATTTTTCTACTACATGCGGATAGAGATTGGAAAACCAATCCACATGTATTGTACTGGACTCTGCAGAGGATTTACGCTCTGGAAGGTGACCCTAGGGTGAACAGGACTTATTGTAGGAGTCAAAGAGCTCTAAACTAGTTTAGAGAGCGAAAATAAATAACAGTTGTTTAGGGTGTACAGTCTCCAGTTTGTTTGATTTTTATTTTATCTTTTTATCAGTCATTCAGAAAATATTACGGAATGTAAATTTTTAATTTCAGCTGGTGTTATATGATACTTAAACTGTCTAGAAATTATACAGAAATACCTTCTGTGGACAAAAGGATATTGGGAGAGTCTGCTTGGCAGCAAATAAAGCAATAAGAAAATAAAATGTAGTGCTCAAAAAAAGACAGATAAAAGTATA
The DNA here is from genome assembly GCA_025379985.1 of Phyllomedusa bahiana. NCBI lineage: Eukaryota > Metazoa > Chordata > Amphibia > Anura > Hylidae > Phyllomedusa > Phyllomedusa bahiana. The sequence goes on from JAODAL010005003.1 coordinate 109,165, forward strand.
ACTAAGAGGTTGCCCAGTCCATAAACATTAAGTTGAAATGGGGCGATGTGGCGGAAAAATCGGAAAAAAAAAGTTATACTTGCCTGCTTAACATTTTTCACTCTTTCATTGCAGACATTTGGTAAGATCCAAAAAGTTCATTTTTTTTGCTCATTAATGTACACTCTGCACCCAATCTTGAAAAGGAAAAAATAGAATTGTAGATATTTTTGCAAATTTATTAAACAAGAAAAACTGAAATATCACATGGTCTTAAGTATTCAGCCCCTTTGCTCAGTATTGAGTAGAAGCACCCTTTTGTGCTAGTACAGCCACGAGTTTTCTTGGGAATGATGCAACAAGTTTTTCACACCTGGATTTGGGAATCCTCTGCCATTGTTCCTTGCAGATCCCCTCCAGTTCCCTCAGGTTGGATGGTGAACGTTGGTGGACAGCCATTTTCAAGTCTCTCCAGAGATGCTTAATTGGGCTTAAGTTAAGGCTCTTGCTGGGCCAGTCAAGGATAGTCACAGAGTTGTTCTGTAGCCACTGCTTTATTTTAGCTGTCTGCTTAGGGTCATTGTCTTGTTGGAAGATGAACCATCGGTCCAGTCTGAGGCCCAGAGCACTCTGGAAGAGGTTTTCATCCAGGATCTCTCTGTATTTGGCAGCATTCATCTTTCCTTCAATTGCAACCAGTCGTCCTGTCCCTGCAGCTGAAAAACACCCCCATAGCATGATGCTGCCACCACCATGTTTCACTGTTGGGATTGTATTGGGCAGGTGATGAGCAGTGCCTGGTTTTCTCCACACATACCGCTTAGAATTAACATTAAAAAGTTCAATCTTTGTCTCATCAGACCAGAGAATCTTATTTCTCATAGTCTGGGAGTCCTTCATGTGTTTTTTTTGCAAACTGTATGTGGGTTTTTATAGGTCTTGCACTGAGGAGAGGCTTCCATCAGCACACTCTGCCATAAAGCCCTGACTGGTGGAGGCTGCAGTGATAGTTGACTTTGTGGAACTTTCTCCCATTTCTCTACTACATCTCTGGAGCTCAGCCACAGTGATCTTGGGGTTCTTCTTTACCTCTCTCAACGTTCTTCTCCCACGATGGCTTAGTTTGGCTGGACAGCCAGGTCGAGGAAGAGTTGTGGTTGTCCCAAAATTCTTCCATTTTAGGATTATGGAGGCCATTGTGCTCTTAGGGAACTTGAGTGCTGCAAAAATTCTTTTGTAACTTTGGCCAGATCTGTGACTTGCCACTATTCTGTCTCTGAGCTCCTTGGGCAGTTCCTTAGACCTCATGATTCTCATGTGCTCTGACATGCACTGTGAGCTGTGAGGTCTTAAATAGACAGGTGTGTGCCTTTCCTAATCAAGTCCAATCAGTTTAATTAAACACAGCTGGACTCCAATGAAGGAGAAGAACCATCTCAAGGAGCATCAGAAGGAAATGGACAGCATGTGAGTTAAATACGAGTGTCCCGGCAAAGGGTCTGAATACTTATGACCATGTGATATTTCAGTTTTTCTTGTTTAATAAATTTGCAAAAATATCTACATTTCTGTTTTTTTTTTTCTTTCAAGATGGGGTGCAGAGTGTACATTAATGAAAAAACTTTTTTGATCTTACCAAATGCCTGCAATGAAAGAGAGAGTGAAAAATTTAAAGGGGTCTGTTTAGTTCCCATACCCACTCTTACCATCATATAAAATACTTTAGAAAAGACTTAGCTGCCAAAGATATGCAGAATTCTGTGAGGATTGTAAAAGGTTAATGTATTTAATATATCCATTTATCAATGTATTTATGTTTTGGTTTATTCATATTTTTATATTTGATACTTTCCATTATTAAGGATGAAATAAGATGTATATTTATATTCAATCAGTTCTAATATACATATTTATTTCATGACATTTTTGATTGCTGTCTATGTTTCATTTCATAGCGATTGATGTGAACAAGGTCTTTGTGGATCAAAACATCCCCTTTCTCCGGATAGGAAAGTTGGCTTTTCAACTTTGTAAATAAATTTTAAATGATAAAAATAACATTATGAACAATTTAATGTGCAGTTGATTCCTTAAACATATTAATGTGGATTTAAGTATCCCTTGATCAGTAACTGACTGATGAACATTGTTCTGAGAGTGCTGAACAACTATACTAAGGGTAGTTTATTAGGGTATGTTCACACAGCGTAATTGTGGGACGTATTTCGGCACGTAATTGTGCTGCAATACGCGCAAAATGCACCCCACAATTACGCTAATTCATAGCTCACAGAGAGCTCCATACTCAATGACATCATGTGTATATTCAAGTCAAATTTCAAAAAAGATTAAACTGTAAGAAACTGGTCTCATGATTTTTTCCATCCTTACGGCAAACTTACTACAAAAAAAACTCAACAGATTTAGCCACAAATCGGCAGAAAAGTATTCATATTGCAAATGGGAACTCTTCTGCACATTTCCAATAGATTAGGGGCTCTAATCAAATAAAATAAAAGGGTGCCCACTTATTTGATGCAATATAGGAACCGGTAACAATTAATGGTCCCAGATGCTTTGTCTGCATGGGACCCTGAAATTACTTAAGCCAGCCCTGACAAACACAGGGCATTTGGGCATATCATGCACATAAAAATTTGCAGTAGGTCCTACAAGTAATTAAAAAACTTTACTGTACATTTTGTGGCACATCTGCCAAAAATAAACTTTTCCATAAAGTGAGTAGTATAAAGTGTTGCAGGATTAAAAGAATTTTGCATGCTGTGACTTCATTAAACCATTATATGGATTGAAATATCAAAACATCACCTCCTTATTTATTTTACTAAGAAAGTACTTTGTTAAGGTTACAAGGTTCTATTTGCACTGGGAAAAACAAAGAGGTATATCTTTTTTTCTCTCCTTCAATGCAGCCTGTCTGTTTTAGTGACCTACAAATGTAATATAATATTCAGAGCTTTCTAGGGAGGAATCGTTCCTCTGAGCACCTGAGACTAAGAACCCGGAGGCCAGAGATATTCAATCCAGCTTGGGCTGTCAGGAACAGGCCCTTATGCATTCAAATATTAAAGTATTAAAATATGTCATCATGCTAATCACTGCATATCTCTAGGTCACTTTGAGGCATTTCCTGTGCTCAGTAAATTAAAACTATGAACTAGTGATGTAATAGCTTTCGAAAAAAAATAACAGAATTTTTTTACAGTAAATATTTGGCTCAGCATTTTTATTTGAAAACCAGGCAAGTGTATGAATTCTGATAAAGTACTCTGGGAAAATATCCCATTTAAAATAAACAATATTTAAATTATTTTGCTATTTTGAGTGTTGATTGCTGGTGGCTAAAATTTTTTTGCAGGGGGAATATTTTTATTGCGGGAGTTATCTAGGGGGTTTGTGACGTCCCCCATTTTTTCAAAATAATGCTTAATTTAATTTATCCAATAGGAAAAATACAACGATACAAAGGAAATAAGAAATAATATGCAGCTACTGACATATTTGACTTGTTATTTATATCTATGGGTGAAAAAGGGTTAATTTTTTTTGGGGGGACATGAAAGCTGGGCCTGCTATCTATTTTCACAGAAAAGCTACTATAATAAACTTCTGACGAAAGTTAATTGGGTGTTCCGATTTCATTGATCAGCTTTAAACTGTGGAAAGGTTATAAAGATTTTTAAAACCAAATACATTGCTGTTCGATTTTGTTTCCCCTTCAAAGTCAGAGTTTTTTGTCACCAGCTTCCGGGTTGGACATCTTTTATTAGGGTAAGTGTAGGGATTCTGTGGGGGATTTTTCATATTTTATTATTTAATAATGGTTAGGTTTTATCTTTGAGATATATATCTTCTACAAAGCACATATTTGTTTGGTTTGGGTAAAAGAACTATAGAAATAAAGTACAGTATTTTTGAGAGTCATAGAAGCTAATCATACTTGGCCAGAAATTGAATGTATATCGAAGCAACTGAAGGGTTTCACTGTGACTGAAAAAAAAAGTCTTGGTACGTGTCCACAACCCACATTTTCATTCCAAAGAAGTGCAGAGAATTAAAAGGGGGAAAAAAATGAAACTGTGGAGAAAGCCGGGAGGGCAATGGGATACACGGTACTAGAGTAAGTTACAGACAGGGTAATATGAGCGGCATTGAATAAAGCAACTACTGCCCATAACCAGGCCTGGACCAGAACACTGGGGGTTGCTCAACCCCCAACGCTGCATTTGAAAACTCCCTTCTTGGCTGAAACCAGTAAAGGGGCAGCATGTGTAAAATGCTGGTGAATCCACCCCCTAAGGAAAAATGTAACACAGAGGGTCCATGACTGGATGTTTTATCAATGCCTCACCTAAAACACACAATGAGGACGTGTATTAGAGCTGGACAAATGAAAAGTGGGCTAGCTAGCAATCAGACTACACCTCATTTTTTAGAAACCATTTGCAATATGAAAACGGTGACATGATTAGTTGTCATAGTCGGTTATTTCATTTTACCATTTTAGGAGATTTCAAAGAGATTTTTGTAATTGACTCCAATAATTTTGTAGTAAGGATTCGCTGTATTTCACAAATACATAATAGATGAAGTTATTGGAAAAGCTTGGGTAACAGGAAAACAGTGTCTGCAATACTTGCCATGTGAAACCAAACCAAAGGTTTACATCACTGCTTTTACCTATTTTACATGCACTCAGCTTCTTTGGCCGACCGTGGTGAGGCCTGTTCTGAGTGAAAACCTATCTTGCTATACGGTCTTGGCCACTGTGATGCAGCTCAGTTTTGGGGATGTTGCATCTTCTTAAGCCTAGGGCCGCTTTATTGAGAAACAATTCTTTTTTTCAGATCCTCAACAGTTCTTTCCCCAGGGGTGCCATTTTTAGCTTCCAGTGCCCATAGGGAGAGTGTGAGAGCAATAACGCCAAATTTTACCACTCCCTATTTTCAAACCTAAACCCTTTGAACACTAAGGGCCCATTTTCCCAAAACGGCTAATTGGGGGGCCCTAATAACGCCCGCAATTAAGCCGTGTGACGGGTGGTGGGTGGTGGGGGGGCGCCCCTCGCCGGCCCTAGACTATTATTACTAGCGGGCGAAAACTATATGTCCTTCTCTTCCCCCTTTCGCGGATTCTCCAAGCGGGGGAGGAGACGTAATCTATAGTTCTCTATGAGAACTGTAATTACCGTAATGCCTGGGCCGTTTTTAAAGCCCGAATGGCAGTGCGCACGAATTACGGGTGAAATACAAGCCCAAATAAACCGTGTGAACATGGGCCCAACAAAAACATAACACGTGGAGGGAAAAAAAGAAAATTGCCACAGTTTTTTTCATTTTTCCTTAGGGTTTTCCACTTTGCTGCAGAGGTTTTTAAAATTTATGGGGTGTGTGTTGGTTTTTTTGAGGCACTCAATTTACAAGTAACAAGCTGTACACGGACACTTTACATTGTAAAAAAGTGCATATCTCCATTGTTTTTCCCTGAAAGATATAATACAAACTTACAAAAATGGAGGGGGTATTCCTTTTGTGAGATACTGTTACATATATACCAGTATACCAAAGTACATTGGCCCAATGGAGGCCAAAAGGGCAAACTTTTGGCATTCAATTAGGCTACTGAAGACCTATCTAAAGGGTTAGCATATACAAAAGGAGCTTTCCATGGCAAACTATGCATATATCACAAATGTAATGTGAAAAATGCCCCGGCATATCTGCTGCCACTTGGATCCACAATGAATATGTCATGATCCATTTGTTGGATTTGTCATAATCTATTTAATTCATTTTACTCTGCCTTTTCCTGACTATAAATAATAATGATGGGTTACAGTTTCCATAGAAACATTTCCTCTTTTACTCAATAATGCCCGCCGCTGTGCTAATCTGACATTATAAAAACAACAAAACCTTGATGACGAAGATATAACGCAAGTGCAAACAAAGCCTAAGGACACACAGAGGCCACCAGCACATACAATTTTCTAGATTGCTGGAATTCCTGCATGAATTTGACTGGCAGTCCAAATACGACAGTCCAGCATTGTGAAAATTCTGTGAATTTGAGGTTATGAAACAGAATAGCTAAATAAATTCTGATACAATGATGTATATTTAGCAGGTTATGTTAACTTTTCAATCCCAAGCACTGCTTATTTTAAGGATTTCTGAATAAATATCCAATCAGCTCGGAAAATTGTTTTTCTACAACACTGATTAAAGCAAACAAATTTCTTCTTGAAAACATTTGAATGAATAACTAATTTGAACAATTAAATCTTAATTTGCCCGTATACTGCATTGTTTCTTTCACATTTGCCTATGCAATACAAATGATGGTAAAGTCTGGGGAAAACTGATTTACCCCTAAAAAATGAAAATGGATAAACTTTCGGGGGCCCCTTATGATGTTTTATATTAGGCGACCAGCTGCGCGATCACTTTTGGCAAAAACAATTGCTCAAGCTGTTTGTTTTTTCTTCTAAATAACCAGTGGTTTCTTCATGTTTGTCCATAAAAACAGATGATTTCAAAACATTTTAACACTGGGGACAGAAATGGTGTCAATGGAAAAACATTTACCCGATTTGTTTTTATACCTTTTTTTTTTCAAAATAAAAGTGAGGACATATATTAGCTGGAAGTCAAAAGGGAAAAATAAACAATACTTCAAACAATGCAAATCTTTCCTTCTGCCTTTTTCATTACTTGGAGCATATTTTCTGGGTAAATGATCTACTCTATGTAATTTTTTTTTTCAGAAAGTTTGTGTCGCTTTTCTCAAAGATGGTAACATAGTTTGTAAGGCAAAAAAAAACGGAAACCCCATCCATTAGCCCATTTTTTATAGTGTTGATCCCGAGGGAAAGGCAAAAACCCCCCTGAGGTAGGAGCCAATTACCCCATTTTAGGACAAAAATTCCTTCCCACTCCAATCTGGGAAAACAAACAAAACTTGGATCAATGCCCCCCTCCAGAGTCCCCAGTCACTATAACTTTTTATATTATTACACTCTAGAATACAGTGAAGGGGAAAAAATTTTTTTTCCTTGCGATTGTGTAATTTTTCCCCCTGACAAAGCAGAACAGTCTTAATTTTTAAGGGTAGGTTAATTTTTAAAATTGAGAATAAACCAAAATAAAACCAAAATCACATTGTATAAATTAATAAATTTATTTTGCTTCTGCTGAGAGAAATAAATATTTGTTCCCCCACCAACCATTAATTCTGTCTCCCACAGACCAGTTAGATGCTCCCAATCAACTCATTCCTGCATTTTGCGGGTTTCTTTAAAAAAATCACCCTTTATAAAAAAATTTGTGTCCACAGATCTCATTTTAGACCCCAACTCTACCTGGGCAAAACCAAAGAGCTTTCAAAGATGTCAGGGACAGGAATAGAGCTGTCAACTGGAATGGCTGCAAAACCATAAGTAAATTGTGGGGGGAGAAAGGGAAAAAACGTTGGTGCAATAGTAAGAAAATGGAAAAGATACAAAATGACTGTCATTCGACATCAATCTGGGCACCATGCAAAATCTCACCTCATGGGCTATCCTTGATCATGAGGAAGGTGAGAGATCAGCTTAAAACTACACAGAGGGAACTTGTTAATCTCAAAGCAGCTGGGACTACAGTCACCAAGAAAACCATTGGTAACAAATTATGTCGTAACAGTTTAAAATCCTGCAGTGCCCACAAGTTCCCCCTGCTCAAGAAGGCACATGTGCAGGCCCATCAGAAGTTTTCCAATGAACACCTAGATGATTCTGTGAGTGATCGGGAGAAGGTGCTGTGGTCAGATGAGACAAAATTGAACTCTTTGGCATTAACGCAACTTGCCGTGTTTGGAGGAAGAGAAATGCTGCCTATGACCCAAATAATCCTGTCCCCACTGTCAAGCATGGAGGTGGAAAGATTATGTTTTGGAGGTGTTTCTCTGCTAAGGGCACAGGACTACTTCACTGCATCAGTAGGAGAATGGATGGAGCCATGTACCGTAAAATCCTGAGTGACAACCTCCTTCCCTCCACCAGGACATTAAAAACGGGTCGTGGCTGGATCTTCCAGCAAGACAATGACCCAAAACATACAGCCAAGGCATCAACGGAGGGGCTCAAAAGAAGCACATTAAGGTGATGGAGTGGCTTCGCCAGTCTCCAGACCTTAATCCCATAGAAATCTTAGGGTGTTGAAGCTCCGAGTTGCCAAGCGACAGCCTCAAAATCTTAATGATTTAGAGATGATCTGCACAGAGTAGTGGACAAAAATTCCTCCTGACATGTGCACTAACCTCCATCATCAATTACAAAAAAGGTCTGACTGCTGCGCTAGCCAACAAGCGTTTTGCCACCAAGTATTGTCTTGTTTGCCAGAGGGAGCAAAATGAATTAACTACACCATACGCTATGCCCCTTCAAAATATTTATATAAAGGATTTAAGATATACCTGTATTCCAGTGCCTTCAGCTTTAGAGAGGGGTTGGTTAAGCCAAAACTTTGTATTGCTCTATGGATGATAGTGTTTTAGGAGCAGAAGTGTATAAATTTATTTTGCATAACTTACATTACTCGTGACAGTACCAACAGGACGGAATGATGGAATCTATGAAATGACCTGGATACGCTTGGTCATCATCATTCCAATTATACCCCACTTCAGCCCCATGCAATAGGAGTAAGAGGGATAAAAGGTCTCTTATTCTTTCTACAGTTTGGGGGGATCCAGCAGACCCCATTAACAAGTGGTAGGTGTGCAGAAAATTCTCCAGTTTTTTCCAACTGGAGATAATTTAAGAAACTTTTCATTTAATTGAACTACACTGTATGTCTTCCCCTGAGTAAATAATACCTTAGGTCAGAGGACTGTAACTTATGGTTTTCCATCTCTTATAACACCACAAGGTTACCTAGTTTGTAAGGCTGGAAAAAGACCAGACGTCCATCCAGTTCAGCCTATTTTGCTAAAGTGTTGCTAAAGGTTGTAGCTTAAAAACTTTTGGAGAGCAACAAGTTGCATACCGATGCCCAAGGGAAGGGTAAAGAGATTCTCTCTTGTACACATGATCCAAAATGGAGCTTCTCAGCCTCCCATTCACTCTTTATTGTGTCCAAAGACAGTTGAAACATGGCACATATAGAGTGCGCTGGCCATCATTAGGGTCATAGGTGACACTACACAGTGAAGGGCTGCATAATAACCCAAGTGAAGAGAATGAGTATTTTAAAGGCGTTAAATTACTAGTCATGGGTGTATTGCAATGGGCAGATGGCAATTCAAACAAAAAAAAACTTGTTGGTGATATCTACTTCAGTTGTCATAGATTACCTATATAGTGTACTGGTCATGATTAGGTTAATAGGTGAGACCAAACACTAAACATAGTGTAGGGCTGCACAATAACCCAAGTGAAGAGAATGAGTATTATAAAGGTGTTAAATTACTAGTCATGGGTATTTAGCAATGGGCAGATGGCAATTCAAACCAAAAGAAAAAAAACTTGATAGTGATATCTACTTCAGTTGTCATAGATTACCTATGGAGTGTGCTGGCCATCATTAGGTTCATAGGTGAGACTAAACATAGTGTAGGGCTGTACAATAACGCAAGTGAAGAGAATGAGTATTTTACAGACCTTTAATTACTGGTCATTGGTATTCAGCAATGGGAAGATGGCAATTCAAACCTTTGACAGTTGACATCAAATCACTACCTCCCAGTTCTAGTAGAAGAAAAAAATCTTGTTGGTGATATCACTTCAGTTGTCACAGACTATCAATTTAGCCACCTCCCTAGTGATGAGGGGAAGGAAGGGTGGAGGAGATTTTTTCATAAGCCTGCAGGCTCCTCTCTGGTTGATATTTCTAGTGTTTACTTGTAACCCTTCCATATTTATATTTCTTCCCTGTCTTTAATGCACTGTTGTAATTAAAAACCATGTGCGTGAGTTATTTAAAATTATATTCAATTATATATTCATGTTATTTAATGAATTGTGCTTGAAAAGAGCTCAGCTTAGCAGCTGTCCTGTTCCCTTAAAGGGAATCTGTCCCGTGGAGGGATTACATCTTTTAATCCAGGGTCACGGATAAGTATATTCCAATGTTTTTGTATTATGCTCTGGATTTCAGTAAACTGGCTGTTGTGCGTTGTAATAAAGCTGAGGTTGAAATCTTTTTTCTTTTTTCCTTCTTTTTGCTTATCAGGTAATAAATAGCATTTTTGAGAAAAACTAGCAGCCTTTTTTCTCGCACCCTCTAAAAGCGTTGCTGGATATCGTCTTTCTCTGAATTTTTTAGTTAAATTGTCAGCTTGTATATTGAACACTTGCTTGTCTGTGCAATTTTTTCTTAAACGGCGGTCTTGGCCAAAGGGAATATTGTTTACCCACTTTCTTTGATGGTTTGAGTTATACAAGAGGTAGTTATTTGCATCGGTTTTTTTAAAATGGGTTTTGGACGCCAAAAAGCCATTGTTGACATAAATATGTAAGTCTAAAAAAATTAGTTCCTGTCTATTGAGAGTAGAAGTAAATTTTATACCACAGGGTGAGTTATTTAAATATTTCACAAATGAATTCAAGGTTGTCTCATCCCCTTTCCAAATAAAAACCAAGTCATCGATATATCTTTTATAATATATAATGTTATTAAAAAATCTGAAGCGGAATGAACTGGACGTTATTAACAAAAAACTCCACAAACTAAGGAGGGACAGATTTGACAAATCCAATCCTCAACTTGGTCCTAAGAGGAATAATTCTATACACACTAGGGCGGTGGAGGAGAACCCTCAAAATATAGAGATGCAGAACATTGAGACAGAACCTGTGCAAATCGCAGAAGCTGTCGTTAGACCCAGACAATACAATTTAGTAGTTCGAAGGAATTATCCCCCCAGATTAAGACTTAATAGCAAAAGCTCTATGCATTTTAATGACAAAAAGCGCGATTATGCAAATAAACCACGTCCACGTCAGTTTTTTAACTCCAATTTTAAAAAAACTAACATTAACAAGCCTAATGAATTAAACACCAACAAGGGCGCCCAGAGATACAGGGAGTTAAAACAAAATAGCGATCTCAGTCTGGAATTTCCCCATTTAGTAAAACGAATCGATCAGGCAATAAAAGATAGAGAGCAATCTCTCAATTGCATCGTCCTTCCCCATGATGAATCAAAGGAGATTACCGGGGATACTACAATAAATATGGAATATAATACACACGATCCCTTAAATGATTCTATTTTAGCCTTACCACCTCTCCTATCTAATACTCCATCACTCCTTTTGCAATCTCACTCCACCCAAATACCTCCCTCGGGGATAGTAAATATAGAAATACATAACACTAACACTCTTCTTCCGGCACTACCAGACTTAGCAGTACCTTCTTCAGTTTCTCCTTTGGCCCCATTGAACATTCCCTCTCTCTCACCACAAGTATCTATTCATCCTTCTACAGTTTCTCCTGTAATTGATCTCACGATCAATGAGCCTGTTAATGCCGACTCTATAGAATCACAAATTATCACCACCCACTCCAGCGTTCACACATCTGAGTCTTTTTTAGCCATAAACCCTACACTAAATGTTTTCAATCACATAGAAGAACACTTAAAACCACACATATCACTGAACACACACTCCCCCAAATTTTTACAGGATCGAAAAAGAAAGCAAAACCCCGGGGAAATAGGGGATTCAACAGTAGAAAAATGTACAAAGTTCGATATAACATCCTGAGGAAAAACATAAAAGAGAAAAATCCTTTCTGGTAATAAAGAAAAAAATGGTAGATAAAGGAAAAGTATTTAATTTATCCAAATACAAATTGACAGCTATAGAGGAGGGTTTACTAAGCAAGGGCTTAGGTTTTAGCCCTGACAGTCCCATTAACGTTTTTTTAGTCTTCCAAGATATTCATAAATTTATCAGAAAATTAACTCTTAAACGTTTTTTTAATAAAAAAAAAGACAATAAAATTGATATGGAGATAAATACAAACTCTCCATCAACCGGTAGAATGGGTAAGAAAGTGAAACCTCCCTCAAAATTCTATCCTGTATTGGCACAAGGGAACTATATCCCGGTCTTTCTAGATCTGGTTACAGAAGATCTACGAAAAATTAAAAAGAAATTACCTCCCAAAATCAATTTGAGCAGAAAGGAACAAAAAGCCTTGAAAAACTTGTCCCACAACACCGACATAGTAATCCGTAGCGCGGATAAGGGAGGGGCTGTTGTCATACAAGATTTCTCTGTTTACAATGATGAAGCTGAAAGAATTCTAAAAGATGAATATTATTATAAACAAGTTTCTCCAGATGAATATGAATACTTGAAAGAGAGATACACAGAATTCATTAATTCCAGCTTTGAAAGAAATATTATAACCAAAGATGAAAAAATTTTTTTAATCGTTAATAACCCCTCGACTCCTTTCTTTTATCATTTACCAAAAATTCACAAGGATATCAATAACCCCCCCGGACGTCCCATCATCTCTGGGATCAATTCAGTTTTATCTAATTTATCTCATTTTATCTATTTGCAGTTACAGCCGCTAGTGGAAAAACTTCCTAGTTACCTAAGAGATTCTGACGCAGTTTTACGAGATCTGGTGGACTTACCATGGGATGAAAACTATTTCTTAGCATCCATGGATGTCACCGCGTTATATTCAAACATCCAACATGACCTAGGTCTTGAAGCTGTATCTTCTTTCCTAGACAGGGAACCTACTTTTAGTGCAGATTTTAAACAATTTTTATTAAAAGGCTTAGAACTTATTTTAAAAAATAATTTTTTTAAATATGGTAGTACCCACTACCACCAACAGGTGGGTACAGCGATGGGGACCAGGGTTGCCCCATCGCTGGCGAATCTTTTCATGGGTATTTTAGAAGAAACTTTTATAAGTAGCCCGAACAACCCCTTTTTTAACAGCATTATATATTATAAACAATATATCGATGACTTGGTTTTTATTTGGAAAGGGGATGAGACAACCTTCAATTCATTTGTGAAATATTTAAATAACTCACCCTGTGGTATAAAATTTACTTCTACTCTCAATAGACAGGAACTAATTTTTTTAGACTTACATATTTATGTCAACAATGGCTTTTTGGCGTCCAAAACCCATTTAAAAAAAACCGATGCAAATAACTACCTCTTGTATAACTCAAACCATCAAAGAAAGTGGGTAAACAATATTCCCTTTGGCCAATACCGCCGTTTAAGAAAAAATTGCACAGACGAGCAAGTGTTCAATATACAAGCTAACAATTTAACTAAAAAATTCAGAGAAAACGATATCCAGCACGCCCTTTAAGGGTGCGAGAAAAAAGGCTGCTAGTTTTTCTCAAAAATGCTATTTATTACCTGATAAGCAACAAGAAGGAAAAAAAAAAAAAAAAAAAAAAAGATTTAAACCTCAGCTTTATTAAAACGCAAAACAGCCAGTTTACTGAAATCCAGAGCATAATAAAAAAACATTGGAATATACTTATCCGTGACCCTGGATTAAAAGATGTAATCCCTCCACGTCCCCATTTTGTATACAGGAAGGCAAAAACTTTAAAAAACATATTAGCCCGCTCGCGTTTAAAACAACATAATAAAGGGCCATTAATTACATCTCCAAAGAATAATACATCTGATCCTTTAATAACAAGAAATAGTAAGTGGAGGCTCAGCCCCCTGTGGAAAGTCGATTTGCAAATGTTGTCAGCTGATCACAACTAGTCCCACGTTTAAATCTACAACAACAGGGGAGGTCTTTAAAATAAAAGAAAAATTGAGCTGCACCAGCGATTATGTTATATATGTAATAACATGCACTTGTGGCGTCCAGTACGTCGGTAAAACTTCCACCAAATTATCCAGACGTCTAGTCAATCACCGCTATGACATTAGACACGGCAGGCTTATATATAGCGTACCTCGACATTTGTTCGAGGTACATGGAATCAGAGATCCCATTTTTAGTATACAACCTATAGAGAGGATTAATGAAAATGCAGTCGACCGTGCAGAACTTCTCAGCAAAAGAGAGATATACTGGATGTACAAATTGAATAGCTTGAAGCCCCACGGTTTAAATGAGGTTCAGGACGTCCTTTTTTATTGATTACAGCATCCTAAGTTTTTAGGTAATTTTACATTTTTTAGTAAATTCTTGCCATATTTACACATTTTTATCTTTAAAAATTTTTATTTTTTATTTTTCATATATTTTTTCACAAATTTTAGAGATATATTTCAATAAAATAGTTAATCCATATTTTAAAGCAAATTTTTGCATAGCTTTTTTAGATTTTGATAGTCTTTTTTTAACTTGTTTCCATTTTGAGCTGTCAATTAGATTCAAAATTTAAAACATCATTGTTGTTGTTTTTGCTTTGACATGAAACTTTTTTTGTGAAGAAAACTGTGTACCCCGAGTAGCCCACTTTGAAAGGGGGATATTTAAACCAAGTTCAGTCTTTAAATATGTCAAAAGCAGGTCGAACCTGTAAACCGTAACCTACCTTGCATGCACCTTAAAATAAACGGCAGTTTAAATTTTTAATGGATTTTAAGTACTCAATTTCCCAAGCCTCTAGCCCATTAATTTCCCATTTCCAAGCAAAATTCGCCCGAGCCGCTTTTCTTTCTACCTAAAACATCCCCCCTCCTTTCAGTTTGACCCTGCTTTTACTGATAATGAGCACACTGGAAAAGCTCTCTAAACAAGCAGGAAGGTAGACGTTATGGGCTTGGGGGCCAAAAGTAAAAAACGCGGGATTTAAGAATTTTAAAAAAAAAATACTAAAAGTGATATGGAAAATTAAAAAAAAAAACCAAAATTCCTAAAAAATTGTTTTAACAAAAAATGTGAGTTAAACAATAAGTCATTTTTTGATACATATTCCCTTTTTAAAAGGGTTTTTCCACGACTACGTTGATGTGGGATCTCCAAAAAGGTATTTAATCACTTTTCAAAATATGGTCATCAAAAAAAATAAACCTCTGAGAGCCATAGCCTAATTGCATGCCCTTGGTTTCCTGCAGTTTAGCACGACCGGGGGCTGACGAGCTGATTTTGGCTTCGCTTGCATTGTTTGCACTTCTTACTTGGCAGGGGCAGAACGAGCTTTGAAGGGATGGGGGGAAAGTCTGTTTTTTTGTATAGAAATCTACTGGTTTTAATGTAATTTCTGAGTAAACTGCAGACACCCCTGCCACCCCCTCCCTCTCCCCTCAGCATTTTGTGAAAAATGAAAAAAGGGGTTCCGCAAAAATTTTCTTCCTCTTGACAAATAAGAGGGAGAAAAAAAACGATAAGGTGGCACAATACATTTTTCCCTTTGTGGATTTGCAAAACAATGTTTGCTCAACTACAGAACTGAGTATCAGGAGGGCATGGGGGGGGGAGTATACATACAGAGGGTTTTGTTTTTTTTTAAATACAAAAAAAAACAACCCCTTTTTCAAGCCTCAAGAGGGAAGTATCACCTGTTAGGTGAGGAACTCACTTCTTGGCAAAATCCCTTTAAGGGGGTTTTATTGGACCTTGGTATCATGTTATGACTGGATTTGGGGGACACTCCTTTGGGGCAATGTAGTCATACCTCCTGAATATGTAGTTTTAAAGACAAAAAAAAATTTTCCCTTTTTTTTGATCTTTTAAATCTGCATTAGTTATCTTTTCTAGGTGTGCTGAGATTACTTTCTGTTGGATACACAATTTATTGTAATCGATCGTGGCCTAAATTTTTATTGTAGGTGTACCATAAGTAATAGTTGGTAGATTACAGCCCTCCCCCCATCACCGAGACCCTCACAATCAGTGGTATGGAGAGTCTAGAGTCCCCTACAATCCTACAATCTCTCCACAGTGCAGGTGTGCACTTGATGCACTTGTGATAGGTGGTGATTCCAGCAGGGGGCTTATGTGATCTCCAATTTATGGCCTGTCTTTTGGATGGCTAATAATGTTGTATGTAAAGACAAATGCTTTAAATATTTTTAGAGAATAACGAATAATAATATAATTATGTTTTCTGCCTCTGGCACTTCCATACCACAGGGAAGCAAACTTTAATTCCACAAGAAATTCTTGTAGGCTTATAAAGTATTCCAATAAGCAAAAATAATATCTCAAATGGGAACATTACTAGTTATAAATAGAATATATTACTGGACACTGTTAACAGTAAATGGCAAAATAAATACATATTTTTAGAATTATATAAAAATCAATGTAAAAACCTTAGAATGATATTCAAAATTGGAGCAATTTAGACATTTAAATGTTGTGACCTAAGACCTACATTGTATAAATATCATCAAGCAATTTCAAGTAATATACTAAAATTTTGAACATGGTAGGATCACCACCAATGGTATATTACTATAAAAACTGTATACGTTGTTCAAATCCACATGAAAGTGTGAAAAATTAAACATTTTACTGTCAATTAGTTGATTGAGCAACCTTGAAATAGACTTTGACCTCTCCCAACACAGTACCAAGAAGTTGCTGACAGATTCTCCACAAATGGTGAACCACCAGAAAAATATCAAGGATGGCAACAGACAAATTATTGTGTCAGTCTCCATAACACAGGCCCTAAAAGACTTTTGGAAGGAAAGGTGGAGTTCAAGGAGTTGCACTATTTAGATGGCAATTAACTTTCAATAACCTCTGCATAAATCAACAGTACAAGTGAATATAGGAAACTTTGTCATCCATAATCATTGACAAAAAGTAAATAAAAAATACCGCACCTACATTTAATTATCAGATTGCTGCAAAACCTGGCATGCTGTTAGGTCTGATATGACAGATATGTAAATGATTACAGGTGTGGTCTGTTTAGACATTGTGTCTTCACACAACAGAGCATAAAAGCCTTTCCCCTGTCTTGTTTAAAATTCTATTAGAGGCCATTTTTGACAAACTTTGAAAGGGGACGCATCACTGGACTAAGCAAAGCAGGATGGTCGTTTTGTGGCGATTCCATAATTTTACCAGAAGTTTATGAAAATCATACTATATTCTACTGATTTACTCGAGCCATTTCACAAAACTGTCCATAAAGAAACAATGGTTTTACTCACCCCTGCTTCTCGAATGCTTAAAGGGGTGTTCCGGGAGTTAAGAATGCTTAATGTTCCATCAGGGAATGATAAAGAATAGAAGATAGGAACTATACTTACCTCCCGGACACACGCATTCAGTCCATTAATCCCAAAAACAGCAGTGAATGGACATCGTTCACCAGACAGATGCAGTCAATTACGTGCATGTGATGTTGTGGCCTGCGATTGGCTGCACCTGTTACGTGAACTATGAACGTTCACGGTTTACTTCCTGGATGAACAGACTGGACGCCGGTTTTATCCTCTATTCTTTATCATGCTCCGACGAACCAACAACTAACACCCCTTTAACTACATTACCAGGAAGAATGCTCCTGCAGGTGAATGCTGCTCAAAAGATTGAGGCTATGCCAATCATGACCCTAATTTTCCAACATGCTTTAGGCAAAATACCCACTGGAAATGGATTAACTAAGGGGTAAAAACTCCACTTTTGCTTGGTGCTAGATTCCTGAATAGGTCCCACTATATAGGATTACTAATAGAAGCTATGAAAATATGCAATATGTGATTTGTCAGAGAATCAAATAAACAATATCTTGAGAAAATCAATGCAAGCACAATGAGAATTAAGAAAAAAAATACATTTTACACAAAGATGGTAACAACTCTTTAGGTAGGTATACCAACAACTGCAGGTATACACAATGTCTCAGTGTACCATCTACTATGGGGTGTGGACCCTACTGCTACTTTTAAGTCTGAAAATTTGAGTCTACAACGAATTAGAGTTTATTGTTGCATTGTTTTCAGCTTTGTCACTCTTCTTTGCTCTCAGCTGGACGTGCCAGCATTCAGCACATCAGTCGCTTTAATTATTTCATCTTTAGAAGACGGTGATTGATTACTTTTCTGCTTTCTTTATGGTAGAAGGTAGTTCTACCATTGCTAAAGCTTTCAGTCTTTTTATCTGCAATAAGCTATTTTGATAAATGAGCCTCTTATTACTGCCTTGTGGGCATCCCATAAAACCACAGAGGAAATAACTGAAGTATCATTAGTTATAAAGGAATTGTTCAACTGTGGTTCTACATCATCGACTAATTCATAGCAGGATAATAAGAGATTGCCGACACTCCCATATACTAATTATATACATCCTCATCAAACTTTAGAATCAAGTCAAATCATTTATGGTAATATGTACTTTAACCTCTTCAGGACTGAGCTTACTTTAGCATTAAAAGGGTTGTCTCACTACATCGTTCATCTTACCTCAGTCCTGTTTTCTTGGTTTTATTTTGAATTCAGGGGCGTGTTTACTGGCTTCTACTAGGCGGCAGTAGAAGCCAGGTCTGTAGCTATAGCGACCAGGGCTGACAGCCTGTCAGGACAGATCAAACAGGTCTGTAGCTATAGCGACCTGAGGAGCTGATGGAGGCCATACAAGAGGGGATATCTCAGAATAGGCAGGACACTGTTAATGGAATTATATTGCAAAGTGACTTGTTTTTGCAAGATCTTTAACATAAAAAGCAATCCTTGTAGTGAGACAACCCCTTTAAGGACCACAGGTTTTATGTCATTCCCTTCACCACAGTCAAATGGCCCCTTTCCTAATCCATTAATAAGTGACAGATATATCCCCCTTGAACAAGTTTTAGTTTTTGCCTCATGACGGACATTACTGTCATTGTGATCTTGATAAACCCATGAGATCACACAGAATTTCAGCCGTAACACAGAGCCAGACTCCTGCCACAACTGCTGGGATTGTACCTTTCATGTCACAGTCAATGGTGATCGCAGCATCTAAAGGGATCAACAGAGGCAAAAGACTCCCTGTGTCTGGGCAAAACAAGCATGGAATGAAGTGGGGCTTCAGCATGCTTACTTTGTACAAAAATGGAGCTAAACAACTCCTGTACTAAATTTACTAAATGCTTAGTGATGACATGGTCAACCACTGTTAAAATAAAAACAAGATGTTTTTTGGCCAGACTATTGCATCTAGACATAACTTAGTCTAGGTTATGCAGATACAAAGGGAAAATTCATGTGATGATTACTTCTTATATGGGTAAAACAGGCATGGAAAAGGACTTGGAAATTTTAGTTGACATGCAAACTTAACTGTAGTAGCCAGTGTCAGGCAGCTGTTGCAAAGGCAAATAGGATCATGGGGTGTATTAAAAGAGGCATAAATGCACATTATGAGATCATTCTCCCATTATACAAGTCACTGGTCAGACCACACATGGAATATTGTGTACAGTTTTGAGCACCAGTGCACAGGAAAGAGATTGTAGAGCTTGAGCAGGTTCAAAGGCGGGCAACAAAAATAATACAAGGACTGGGTAGACTGCAATACCCAGAAAGATTAGCAAGATTAGGGTTATTTAGCTTAGGGAAAAGACGGCTTCAGGGTGACTTTATAAAATATGTATTAATATATCAAGGGTCAATAAGAGTTCTCTCCCATGATCTATTTATACACAGGACTGTGCCTAGAACCAAGAGGGCATCCTCTATGCCAAGAAGAAAAAAAAGGGTTTTACTTAAACATAGAAAGGGATTCTTTACTGTAAGAGCAGTGAGACTGTGGAACTCTCTACCAGAGGAACGTGTCATAGTGAATTATTAGTTCAAAAAGATGGATGTATTTCTGCATTATAATGATATTACAAGTTAGAAGTACAACATTTCCAGAGAAAGGTCATTCATTAAGGGATTTATTCTGATTGCCAGACACAGAGTGGAGAAGTTTTACCTAAAATGAGGACAACTGTCATCCACCTCATAACGTTTTTCGACTTCCACTCGATCACACAGTAGGATAATAGCCTGAGTTGTGTAGAACATGTGTTTTTTTTTCAGCCTTAAAAACTATGAAGCTATGACCGGATGGCTTGCAGCCTTTTCATGTCTCATCCATAAATAATATAGTGTAATGCTAGCTCTGTGTCTTCGAATATATAACCCTTAACTTCCTATATATATTAATTTATTGTGAGAATTCAAACATCTTCAATCATCCTGTTCATAAAGCAGTATCAACTATGTTCCTAATTTTTTCCTTGTAACATGGACACGGAGGATGAGTCAGTAATGCGGACAGGCAAGAAAACAACACATGGGTAATAAATCTCGTCACACTCAGTTGTTCCCATCAAAATTATTCAAACTAATCTTCATATCCTGTTATTAGTAAGGAAGTTAATGTGCCACTTGTAACACTCCTGAAGAGCCCTGAGATGTGCGAGGGAGATGTTCCACAGTTAGTTGCCTGATGTAATGAATTTCACCTTCTGAAAAATACTTGCAGGGGACACTTGGGCACAGCTAGTTTATAATTTTGCAGTACGAGGTCATATTTTAGCACCTGATTTACTAGGATTTAATGACAGACACTTATTTGACATGAAGGGAAGATAATATGTCACTGGGGAAGATGAGTAACAGTCTCCTGAAGTGATAACAGCATAGCTGTAACTCTAACCATTGCATCTATTATAGGGCCCATAGGTTGAGGGGTTCCATTCAAGCGCAAGAACAATGTACTTTATGTAGGGAACAACTGGTTGGTAGCTTTGTGCTATGTAGCACTACTTCCATGATATATGGCACTACGATTTAAACCTTTAACTACTGCTGTCTTTGCTGCCGTTCCAGTTTTGTATCATTGGGTCGTAGGGGCCATCTCATTTTGCTATTAGGCCCTATAAATAATTCTAGTTATGTCAAAGTGCCAAAAAGAATCATAGGATATAATCTAGGATACTTGGAAAAGGGGTTTGTGTCCAGAAATGATAATCTGGAGTTTTCAGTATATGTTGCACTGTTGAAGACTAATGGAGAGAACAGTTTCAACTAAGTTCTTAGTAGCAAGTTACTTGGGCTCAGTTCAGACACCAAAGGACACCCAGAGCCAATGGATATGCTATAAATATCTGGTAGGTGTAGGTCTCAACACCTATTTTGAGAACAGACCCCAAATTTTTCCATGTAGAAGGAAGAAGTGGTCATGCATACACTGCACACGCTGTTTATTTCAAGGAGAGTACAGAGTTCAGGCACTCAGCTTTACTTAGAACTCACATAGAACAGAATGGAGAGTGTTGTGCATGTGCAGCCACCTCTCCGTTCTCCAGATGTTAGAAGACAGGAATAACCCTTTAAATGCTTTGAGGACATGCAAGCCACAATAAGGGCTATGGGCATCAGTCATCTGATTAGAATGTAGAACATGATATCATATAGATGAATATCATCCACAGCCACGTTGCTTACTTGCAAGAATAACTGAAACATACTCGTAGCTGCTCCATCCTCTGGCCACAGGAACAGATGTAAGTTGCCAGAAGCAGAGGTTTCAGGTGGGTGGTGTAATGGAGATGTAAGCCTACTGGTGGTGTGCGGGATCAGTAGTGAGCAGGCAACGAGGAACCCAGAGATACAGCAGCTTGGGGTCTTGACAGGTTTTTACTCATGGTGCCTACCTTCAGGACATCAATTATATTGTTTTTAATAACACTCCGTTCTATATATAGGCTCTCTAAACTAGGGGAAGATCTCCCGCTCTTCTTATGCACCTACAGCTAAGCAGGGTTACCTGCTACTATCTCTTTTGCCCCAGGTCAGCGGTAAGGCCTAGGACTCCGAGATGCTGTACCAGGTGACCAGCTACTCAGGCCTACTAGACTCATTTTCTTATTGTTAACGTTTTTGCTTTCAACTTCATGCCTTAGTGTGTTGCTTTCTCTTTTTTATCTCTCTGTCTGTCTCCATTACTCAGCTCTTAAAGGGGTTGTCTCACTACAATGATTGCTTTTTATGTTAAAGATCTTGCAAAAACAAGTCACTTTGCAATGTGTCCATTAGCACTGTCCTACCTATTCCTAGATATCCCCTCTTGTATGGGCTGCAAGAGCTCTGCAGGTCACTATAGTCACTATGGTCATTATAGCTACAGACCTGTCCACTCTCTCATGATAGACTGTCAGCACTGGTTGCTATAGCTACAGACCTGGCTTCTACTGCAGCCTAGGAGAAGCCAGTAAGCATGCCCCTGAATTCAAAACGAAACCAAGAAACCAGGACTGAGGTAAGATAACTCAATGTAGTGAGACAACCCCTTTAACCTCTCTTTCTGTGAGTACTCTCTGACTGGCTGATGTTCTGCCTTTTGCCTACTGATTCACCACCGGCTGGTGAGTGATCCCTGAAACCACTAAAAAAGATACACAGCTAACTATAACCTCATGACAGCAGGTAAGCTGCTGCCTAATACAGATGGCCCCTTATATATCTGCCGCCTTCTTCCCAGGGTTCACTGGTAACAATGATTAAATCTCCAGTATTCAAATTAAGTTTACAGTAATAGTCTATCATCATTACACTCAAAATAATAATAATAATTACTTGTACACATACGACCACTAGTAGGGTGGTTCCTAGTGGGGAACCCCTCTATAACATGTATTTGCCCTAATCGGGATTATGGAAACCAGATGACCTCACATCAATCTAAAAAAGAAAAGGGTAAATATACAAAGGCAATTTAGTAGAACAGAATTAGACCGGTGTTGCGGTGGCATTCATAGCATCAATATGATTAAAAGGTAGCTCAATCTTAATGCTTTCAACTAATTATATTTAATAATTTAATTCACCTGATTTACTGTAAAACATCTATTAAGTATCTGAATACAATTTATTACAGATTGGCTCATTGTCAGATAAGCTAAAAATTAATACTTCCTGACAAAAGAAACACATTACAGAAATGCATTTTATAACAGTTTGAGACACAGTTAGGTTTTACTATGACTCTAAAGGGTCTTGTGTTCACAACCGCTTGTGTTCTAAATTAACTCGAGTTTACGAACGGGATAATTTCTGAAAGCTCTCTGTTCGGTAACGAGGGTGTTTTTTTTTGTTTTTTTTAAACAAATCTTAATTTCTTTCTGATTAGAGAGTATGAATTTCAAAATGTTTTTTATGGGCAGTATCTGATCCTGTGTAAAGACATGACTGCATCTGCAAATGGTGGGATCCATACAGCTGCTAAACGGACAGGATGGATGTAAGTATATATTAATGCAGGTTTTATGGGCATGTTTCTCTGACTCTCCTATTAGTATTTCCAAGAAATACGACAGATACAGCTAAAATGACTGCTAGCACACTGCAATAGTTTCAATTCAATAGCAAACAGAGATAAGACAGACTATTAGTCAACCTAGAAAGTGGTTAAAAAGAGCATCTTTTACGCTTTAAGATCTGGCATTTCCTTGCATTAGATGATCACAGCTTTTATTCATATGGCCACTATGTAATGGATTATTTCCTTGTTGGTGGCGCTGTAGAAAAATTTAATACTTACTGCCAGGCTGCCATAGTTTACAAAAGATCCGGCTCGACCCTTCTAATTAAAAAGAATATCCAAAGTAGAAAAACACTTAGGCTATGTTTACACTGCAGTGGACAAAAAATGACCACAAAACCAAATACTAAAAATGTTCCAAAAATCGAGTTTTTTTGTCCACTGCCTGTCAAAAGCAGCTGAAAAAAACGGCAGTTTTTTGGCGCGTTTTGCGGTTTCTGGAGCTTTTTTTGCAGACATACACAGCATTGTAAAAAAACGAAAAACGCTGAAAGAACGGCCGTTTTTCTGTGCAGTGGAGACACAGTCATAGACTCCTGTAGTAAATTTTCTGCCCTGCTCAGTCGTCCTTTGCAACAGGTTTCAAAAAACAACCTGCAGCAAAAACAAGAAGAAAAAAGATGCTCTGTGGAGACTACAGAACGTTTTTACTATAGAAGTCTATAGTATGGAAGCTGTTTTCAGTCGTTTTTATGTGCAGTGGAGACAGAGCCTTAGGGTATGTTCACATGGCTTAATTGTGGGGCGTACAGTATGCCCCGCAATTACGCCGGGACTTCGGGAGTCGCGCAGATCGGCGGGTACCCCTGCGACGCAGGAGTGCCAGCAGCTCGTCGGCCTCATAAGACATGCATTACGCAAAAACGGCGCGAATAAACATGTCAATTATCTCCCCGGGCATGCAATACGATCGTATTGTACGCCCGGGGAGAGGAGGCGTAATCCATAGTTCTCTATGAGAACTGTGGATTACCGTAATGATTGGATCGCATTTCGCTCGTATTAGAGCACAGTACGCATCCCCAAAATAAGCTGCGTGAACTTACCCTTTGAGCTCAAAATGAGATAACGCATGATACTTTAATGCTATACAACCTTGAAAACCTAAAGCACGTGCACAGCTCCAAAAAAAAAAAAAATAATAATTATGATTTCTCAATGACTTGATAACTTCATTTTCTTGAAAAAATAAATATAATCACAAAATAAAGCTGGCTGTAATATAAGACATAAGAAACCACTTGTATAAACTAGTTAGAAACTATGATATTTAATTATTACCTTAGATCAGTGTTATGACACCACACTTTCTATTACTACTATGCTAGAATTACAAGGAAATACAAACTCGAATACAAATTGGAGATGTATATAATGTCATCAAAGCAGTTTTAAATGAAAAATTAAACTGGCACAATATAAATCCCCCCAGACTGTAAAAGGGCCTTTCCCAATAAATATTCACGCTCCTGTAAAAACAAACATTGGCAGGCAGTAAATTTTATAAAAGTTCAATGGCATTGCTACACAGAACGTGAAGTTTAATGACATCTTGGGGCAGTCTAAAAAAATATAAGAGAGAAAAAAATGGCAGAAAAGGAAAAAAAGAAGTAGAGGAGTTATAAATATGATGCAGGGATTTATGGTAAGTCAGACAGGCAAGGTGAGAGTGGCATTTTGTTGCTACAACCTGAATTTTTTTTTCTCTTCCCTCTGAGATCTGGCTGTAAAAGCTTGTGCTTTTGTGGGTCATAGAAAAGGGAAAAAAAATAACAGGATATCAAACCAGGAGAAAAGCAAAAATAAATGTTAAGTAGAACACTGGCATAACCTGTAAAGTAAAAACTGAACATAAAACTAAAAAAAAAAGTATATCATTCAAGCATCTCCAGAGCTGTAACAGTTCACCCAAGGCTGCCCACTCTAAAGCCATTGCCTTTCAGAAACAGATCACGTTATTTCAAAACATACAATGATAAGATTTAGAAAAAGATGGCAGAATTGTGCTTTCACCACTGTGAGGAGGCATAAATGCATTTCTTGGGATAGTAAATGCTCATTACCTAGTCTAATAAATGACTACAATGGAGATGGTCTAATGCCATCGCAAGGATGGCTGTAGTTACAAGCAACCAGAACCATGACCATGTTTGGTGGCCCATGGCTGCACAAGTTTGCTGTAATATTGCAAATTTACCTTGTGTGGCAATTAGGAACTACATGTGTATGTGGGCATAGTTGTGCCTGTATGCGGCAGACACAGAATGTGAACTTGGTCAAATAAAAACATTGATCAATGGAACATCCGTAGGACAATAGACACCATTTATGCAAGACCATTGATAAAATTAAATGATAAGAGATGGTAGATTACATGTCACAGGTCCACCACTACCAACTTTTAAAGACACCATTAGATACATGGCGTGTGTAATTGTGAGCCAGATTTCTTATTGAAGTATGGTTTATTATATAGTTGCAAAACTAAAACAGGGCATCACAATATCAACTCATCGGGCAGAAGTGTGTACCAGGCACAGTACTGTTTGTTTGCATATACAGATACACACACATACATATACAGTATCTCACAAAAGTGAGTAAACCCTTCACATTTTTATAAATATTGTATTATATGTTTTCATTGGACAACACTGAAGATATGACACTTTGATAAAATGTAATGTAGCCAGTGTACAGCTTATATAAAAGTGTATATTTGGTGTGCCCTCAAAAAACAACACACAGTCATTAATATCTAAACCACTGGCAAAAAAAGCGAGTACACCCCTAAGTGAAAATGGACAAATTGTGCCAAAGTGTCAATATTTTGTGTGGTCACCATTATTTTACAACTTTCTTGGGAATGGAGTTCACCAGAGCTTCACAGGTTGCTGCCACTGGAATCCTCTTCTACTCCTCCATGATGACATCACAGAGCTGGTGGATATTAGAGACCTTGCGCTCCTCCACCTTCCGTTTGTGGAGGCTCCACAGATGCTCAATAGGGTTTAGGTCTGGAGACATGCTTGGCCAGTCCAACACCTTTGCCTTCATTTTCTTTAGCAAGATAGTGGTCATCTTGAAGGTGTGTTTGGGGTCGCTGTCATGTTAGAATACTGCACTGCGGGCCAGTATTCGAAAGTAGGGGAACGTGCTATGCTTAAGTAAGACACAGTACATTTTGTCATTCATGGCACTCAATGAATTGTAGCTCCCCACAACCAGCACTGATGCAGCCCCAAACCATGACACTCCTAAAACCATGGTTGACTGTAGGCAACATACACTTGTCTTTGTACTCCTTTCCTGGTTGCTGCTGACACCATCTGAATCAAATAAGTTTATCTTGATCTCATCAGATCACATGACATGGTTCCAGTAATCCATGTGCTTAATCAGCTTGTCTTCAGCAAACTGGTTGCGGGCTTTCTTGTGCATCATCTGTAGAAGAGGCTTCCTGCTGGAACGACAGCTATGCAGACCAATTTGATGCAGTGTGTGGCATATGACCTGAGCACTGACAGGCTGACTCCCCCCCCCCCCCCCACTCCTTTAATCTCTGCAGCAATGCTGGTAGCAGTCCATACATCCATTGTGAAAACACCATCTCTGGATTTGATGCTGAGTGCGTGCACTCAACTTCTTTGGTTGATCATGGCAAGGCCTTTTCTGAGTGGAGCCTGTCTTGTTAAACTGCTATATAGTCTTGGCCACCGTGCTGCAGCTCAGTTTCTAGGTGTTGGCAATCTTCTTATAGCCTTTATGTAGAGTAACAATTCTTTTTTTTTTTTAGATCCTCAAAGAGTTCTTTGCCATGAGGTGCTATGTTAATCTTCCAGTGAGTACTATGAGAGCTCTAACACCAAATTTAACACATCTGCTCCCCAGTCACACCTGAAACCACTAACAAGTTACATGACACAGTGAAGGGAAAATGGCAAATTGGGCACAAATTTGTCCTTTTTCACTTAGGGGTGTTCTCACTGGTTGCCAGTGGTTTAGACACCGATGGCTGTGTGTTAAGTGATTTTGAAGGCACAACAAATTGACACGCTTATACAAGCTGTAACACTGACTACTTTACATTGTATCAAAGTGTCATATCTTCAGCGTTGTCCCACGAAAACACATAATACAATATTTTCAGAAATGTGAGGGGTGTCCTAACTTCTGTGAGTTGCTATATATATTTATGTTTACAAACATACACACATATGTATCCAATATAAACATATATAAATATCAACTGCAAGTAAATAAAAGTTCAAGAACTCACTATACCCAAAATATACAACAGAAACAGAAAACACAGAATCCTACCAATGACAATGTGTAATGGACACAGATATAAGATCCCTGTAATGAATACCAAGATAGTACCCACTCTCTTCCCTGTTCCACAAGCCTACACATAGTTGCAAAAAGTTTCTAGATATTTTAGATAGACAAAATTAAGCAAAATCTGCAGAATGATCCTTTACCACAATTTCAATCACTACAAAAAAAAAAAGAAAAAGCAGTACAATCACCATATAAATGATGCAGATGCGCTGAAAGCCTCATAGTTATCAGGCATAAGTGCATCAAGATTAGAGAAAAGTAAAAAGTTGTAGCACCCAAAATTGCAAAGCTAGCAGAAAAATCTGTATTATGTACATTAAAATCCAATATGAAAAGGTCGAGGCATCTCATTCAGGGTCATCTTTAATATCAGGCAGGAGAGGCGGCTGCCCGGGGGCCCCATGAGCTCAGTGAAAGCAGGCGCTCGGGCTTTATTGTCTCACTGCTGGTTTGCCTGGGCTGTAAACAGTCATGCGTCAGTGGCCAGTGAAAGTTGGTAACTGGAAGTGGGAGTGGACCACCCCGAGCGGAACTCCTTCTGTGCGACAGGTCCAGGCTGCACATCCTGGTGTAGGCGGCGAGATGACGTGACGCTGCTCATGCCGGATACGAATTCCCGCAGCCAGCCCTTCAGCAGAGGAACGGGGAGGGGTAAGCATAGTTGTTTTTATTTTTTCTAATCAATCAGAGGGACTACAGAAGGCTGTATACATACATGGGGCTATGCTCCTACAGGGGGCTATATAACCACAGGGGACAAATATTCCTACATTGGACTATGCACCTACAGGGGCTATATTCCCACAGGGGGAAAATATTCCTATAGGGGGCTATATACCCACAGGGGGCTATATACACACACAGACAACTATTCCTACAGGGGGCTATATACCCACAGGGGGGCAAATATTCCTACAGTAGGCTGAATACACTTACAGGGTACTATATAAACCTCAGAGACTATATATACCTACAGGGGGCTATAGACCTAGAGGGGCATATATACCAACAGGGGGAAATATATAACTACAGCTGGTGATATACCTACAGGAGGCATATACTACTATAGGAGGCATATATACCTACAGTACAGGAGGCTGTATACTTATCTACAGAGGACTGTATGTCTATTTACAGGTGGCAGTATACCTACTTACAGGGGACTATATATTTAAAGGAGGCTATATATTTACCTACAGGAAGCTGTATACCCACCTATCTATTTATAGGGGGGAGGGGGGTATTTATACCTACCATCTACATGGGGCTGTATACCTACCTATCTACCTGTAGGTGCATATATACCTACCTAGCTACAGGGGGCTGTATAGCTACTCACAAGGGGCATATATAACTATCTACCTACAGGGGACTACTATTCCTACCTACAGTGGGCCTATATACCTACTTAATGGTGGGCAACATTACTACCTACTTACTTAATGGGGAGTGTCCATACCAGAGGTAGGAATTGGTAGTGCTGGAGGAGTGAGACGTCTAAGAGGTTTGTGTTGTAAATTCAGCGGGGACAAGTTGTGGCCGTGAGAAGTCACCATGGCAGTCTAGATGCGATGGAGAAGAGAGAGAGAACAACTCATCACAGAAGAAAACGACTCATGAGAGAAGAGGTCTCTATTGAGTCCCTGCATGTCAGGGGTTATTTTGCTTCTGTGTTGATGTAGTCACTGCCATGTGATGTGACCTGAGCTGGTGTCTGAACACTATGTTGTCTCTATATGGCCGCGTTGTGGGTTACACATTTATGTTATTGATAATGTATATATTTATTACTGTGAGTGGTTATGTTGGTTGGTGGACCCAGTGCACAGCTCTGCCCAGGGGCCCATGATGCTGTTTAAACAGCCATGATCTCACTATACCACTACATCTTCATCTCATCACAACTGGATAGAAGCTCTTCTCAGGAGAGTCTTAACAGCATTATGGGCTCCCAGCCATAGCAGTGCATTGAGGGCTCTGTCCAAATACACATCACACATGACATTGCATGAGACCATGCCTCTAACTACCCACATGCACACCAGTATCATCACACAACCTACATCAGGACACTCTGCTAAAGTCGTGAAGGCAGCATGCAGTCAACAAAACCTATTGGCAGAGTAGGGAGCAGATGGCTGCACCATGGTTTTTCTGTTTGCAGATACAGCTAAATAAGCAGTGCCTACCTATGTTTCCAACACATATGTCCTGGTTTTCCAGAACATACGAGCATTCACCACGTAAGGCCCCTATGCCTGTGGGGCCCTTAGGCAACTGCCTAGTGTGCCCAATGCCAAGATGGCCCGACTCTACTTTATGATACTGACTGGATTAAACTCAGCACTAAAGCATACCTATACTTTACTAGACAGATCATCCTCATTACATCCTTACTAAAAAAGTGACAAGAAAACCAAAATATTTCTCATTCTCATGTTATTCACCACCAGAAACCTCATTCTGTGAGAGGCTCTCAACAATTTTTTTTTATTGAGAAAAATAAAATAAAATTTTCTAAAGGTTCAGTAAATTTTACTTATATACATGTTGCTGTTAAATTAAATCTAATTTGTATTTCTTATGCTGTTAACACTCGTGTTCTAAAAGTTTTTGTAACTTACCTTACCGTCATCTAAGCAAAATTCCTATCATCAAGTTGCCTTCTATCCCCGTATGTCCACATTTTTACAATGTACAAGTATAATATACATACACAGCAGATTTCATACGTTCAGCATGTCTTACCAGAACTGCATCTTATCTATATCCAGATCAGATAACTTTTTTTGAATCTCAGGGGATTGTTAAAAAGACTCAAGGAGGCTGTAGAGGGTATGTTAACAGAAAAACCTTTTGGCTTCTCTCAACCCAGTCAGCCATGGAATGAAAGTAAATATTCTAGAATTACAAAATAGCAGCAGCAGAAAGGATCAGAACCAAATAAAGAACGCACACACAAGCAGAATGAAATTTAACGCTCGAAACACAAGATCAGTTTGCTAGATAACCGAATCAGGGCTGGATACTGCAATGCAAGATCAATCAACAACAACAATCATACATGACCTAATTGAATCCTGTGATTTAATTTTTAAACTGAAACATGGTTTGATAGAAATGCAGGTCCCATACTGTAATCTGCAAAACCAAGAAACTACTTAGTGCTGAGATGCAAGGGATATGGGGGACTTGAAGATTAGGGTTTCTATAGTGGTTCCCATTGTAAAGAAAAAAAATACAGATTAAGTTCAGGCAAATCAACTTTGTTACCATCTTCATATACAATAGCACAGAAATCGTAATGGTTGTAGATATACATGTTAGGCACAATATATATTATGGCTTCAGCACCAAGATAAAGTACTGAATCTTGGCATTTGCAATGCACACAAGGTGGCGCTGAAAGTTTAACATTGCAGAACTCAACTGAAGAAATAAACCCCCTATTTTAAGCAATTCTTCACTTCATAGAAGCCACACCCCAGGATTTTGTTACTTTATGCAGACCCCCAACTGCCACTGCCCTCCCCACCAAATTTCAAAACTATCTTTCTCTCTCTCCGGGCCATATTCTTCATCCTGTCACAAGCCCCATTGTACAGTCCCAATCCTTTTATCCCAGATCATGACCACAAGTGTCTCAGCCTCTCCACCTAGGTTCTACTCTTCTGGGTCCCAGTTCTCCAGGTTCCCAGTCCTGCTGTTAAGGGTCCTGCACAAACCACACTCAACACACAGCCATCAATGTCTAAACTTCTGGAAACAGAAGTGAGTACAACCCTATGGAGCAGGTGTGTGAAATCTGTCGTCCTCGCTCTCACACTCCCATAACTTGAAGTTCAACATGGCACCTCATGGCAAAGAACTCTATGAGTATTTGAAAAGAGGAATTGTTGCTCTACATAAAGACGGCCTATGCTGCAAGAAGATTGCCAACAGCCTGAAACTGAGCTGCAGCATGGTGGCCAAGACCATACAGTGGTTTAACAAGACAGGTTCAAATAAGAACAGGCCTCGCTATGATCAACCAAAGAAATTGAGAAGTGCTGCCAGCATTGCTGCAGAGGTTGAAGGGGTAAGCCTGTCAGTGTTCACACCATATACCGCACACTGCAACAAATTGGTCTGCATGGCTGTTGTTCCAAAACAAAGCTTCTTCTAAAGATGATGCACAAGAAAGCCTGCAAACAGTTCGCTAAAGACAAGTAGACTAAGGACATGGATTACTGGAACCATGTCCTGTGTATGAGATCAAGATAAACTTGAAGGAGCACAAGGTCTCTAACATCCCCCAGCTCTGTGATGTCCTCATGGAGGAATGGAAGAGGAAAACAGTGGATATACAAAATATTGACACTTTGGGCACAATTTGTCCATTTTCACTTAAGGACGTTCTCACTTTGTTGCCAGCGGTATAGACATTGATGACTGTGTTGAGTTATTTTGAGGGCACACCAAATTTACACTGTTATACAAGCTGCATACTGACTACCTTACATTGGATCAAAGTATCAAATTTTCAGCGTTGCCCCATGAAAAGATAGAATACAATAGTTATAAAAATGTTAGGTGTGTACTAGAGCGGTCCTCAGCACAAGGTGAAACAATGAAAATAAAATGTATCACCACGTGACGTTGTTTCACTGTTTTTGAAAATTCAAAGGCCACTTCTAAATGCTGTTCAATAGCAAAAAAAACTCTCACAAATTCTGAATGAGACATTTGAATTAACCACTTTCACTTTTTCACCTTGTGCTAAGGGCCACCCTAATGTAGACCCCTGAGGCCACCTCTAAATGAGAAAAAAAAATGGTAAATTCAGTTTCAATTTTTTATCACATCAGGTGGAACAGCTTGAAGAGATAAGAACTGGAAATTTTACATTTTAATTTTTAAGAGCCACCCTAGGGTGTACTTTTGTGCGATACTGTAGCTTTTCTCTGGATCCCTCAGAACTAGCTCATCTTACAGTCCAGTCTGGACCCACTATTAGTTGCCCTGGGTTTCAAATATGTATAACTCACACATCCCAGGTTCCTACTAAGGTCACATTACCATCACAAATGACTCTTCCAGAGCTACATCAATCATGCTGGCAATACACTAAGCATATACTGCTTCAGTGGTGGTCCACATGAAAAACACCAAAAAAAATCCTCCACCATGGCCAGCCTTAGTTGCAGCTGCTTCCGTGAAAACCATGCCAAACGCCTTCCTTCAAGTGACCCACCATAGACGACAGGCAATCTTCTGCACAGCTCTCCATAAGCCCCACTTTACACCTTTAGCCCACCAGCCATCTTTCCAATAGGCAAAGCCATTCACCAATGTTCTAGAGACCTAAACACCTGTTTTTTTCACACCACAATATTCCCATGTGAAACAGGCCACACTACATCACAGACCAACAGCCCACCACAACAGCACATTCTGGCGGTGTGCAGCAGAGGACTTCAACCTGAAAAGCAAAGGAATCACACACATTTTACACACAAACAGTGGCACAGTGCAAAAACAATCAAATTCTGAGCAGTATTTTATACAATTAGGCAATGTCTACACAGCATGGGTAGGATTTTCAGCAGTTTCACTATTTAGAAACCACCGAAGACTGGAACCTGTGCTGTGTAGACCTCATTAGAAAATCCTCAGCAAAAAATATTTTGCTGAGGATTTGTAAACTGACGGCCGTCCGGCAGAAGAGAGAACATGTTCTTTCTTCCATCGTATTCCCGTAGCCCTCAATGTATGGAGTCGCGGGAATGCAGAAATCTGACCGCGGTTTATGCACAGAAAATGCGGCAAAAACTGCTGTGCGGCAAAGTTAAAATACCATCGAATTCCAGTGGTATTATAACTTAGCTGTGTAGGTATGGCTATGAAGACATAACATTAATCAGTCTATCCAAAGAAACTGGTTATCAACAGCAAAGGATACGGCTATAGATTATATTCTGAAAAAGGAAATGCACAGGTTTCACCCCTATACAAGTAATTTTAAATACCGTTTATAGCTAAAAATCATTCCCATTAATGGAAGCAACCTCTATGAATGCCCTGGTGCTCACATTTCAGCAGACCAAAACAACAAATTATTTTATTACTCATTCACCCCAAAACATTGTGCACATACACACAGAAGTCAATGACTATTCTCTGACTGAGGTTTCTCGTGTCCATGTGCCAGCTGTAAAGCAAATCACTGATCGGCTGTACACAGAGGCAGCTCAGGAAAGATGGCAAGCTCCATAATAATCTAAGAAAGATGGAATATAAAAATCTACAATAATAAAATATATAAATGTGTAAGAGAAAAAGAGCACGTTTCAAGATCTGGTTTTAATTAGTCAAATTAAATCTAGTGATACATTCTAGTAAATGGTGAAATCTCCTGGCCCCTGAGACAATCAATTTCCTAAACTTCCCAACCATGAAAAAATGCTTTTGCTTACATTTTATGTTGCCTCTAAAGTGACTTTAATAAAGAACTGTTATCATCCGTATTAATATCCCCTTGTAATTGTATATTAGAACATGCTAATCTTCTCAGTCTAGTGCTTTTTGATAGTTGCATACATTTGCACACTTTTAAATAAGTGTATATGGATTTCTATTCCAGTCTATTGTGTTTTTATGTTGCTTTGTTATCTTTATGAAATATAGTTTTGGCTCTGAGAAGCAGAAACATCTGCCTGACTTATGTACGTATTACCTGCATAATAAAATGTTCAGAATTCCATATCTTATGTGTACATCTCAGAAATTATTGAGTAAAGACAGCTCTCAAGATACACAAGAGTTAGAATTATTCATGCATGGAAGTAGTATAAGATGCCTGCAGACCATTCATGTTACATTAATATACTGTAGCTAGAAGCAAAAATAAAATATTGTATAATACCAACAATTAAAGCATGGGAAGTAAAATATAGCTTTAGCATTGTTTAATGTTCATTGTTCAAATAATGGCTGTGGAAAAGCTTTGATTATATTCATCGTTCTCTGTGGAGTTCTTACATTCTACCTTGTAATACATTTATATGGAATTTGAATGTTGGAGATCTTCTGGCATATTTATAGTCACTTTGAATTCTCACATTTTACACAGGAAGAAAAGAGACAGGAGGTAGATTTCATACCACCTTATACTCCCTGTGTGTACTGCAGGTATACTGGAGTCACGTGTTTCAGCTCTGTCCAGATACACAGGAGTTAAAGACAGGCAAGTAGAAAGCACCGAGTAAAAAAAAAAGCAAGCATTCCTTATAGGTGCTGATCTACACACCACCTAGAGGACCTAACATTAGTGTAGATGCTTAGGGACCCAGTTATTAAAGGGGTTTTCTGTCTCATCACGCTGTTTCATTGAGCCAAAAGTAGTTTTAGGGTGCGTTCCCACAACACTGACAAAATACTGTTCGGATTTTAATTTTTTGGTATGTAAGGGACGGCTTCTGTCCATGGTTTGCAGACTCAAGCCATCCCTTTTCACCTTCACATGTCCATGTTCTGCCCAAAAATTGGGCAGAAGAATGAACATGCTCTAAGTTTTTCGGAATGCCGGTGGTGTGAAATACCATTCAGCAGAAAACCCGTTCAGTGGGGATTGCTGAATTGATTTTCTATTAAAGTCTATGCGGAGCGCTGCTTGTCGGTTTTCAGGCGGTTTCTAAAACCGCAAACCTGAAAAACAGACCACTAACCATTGCCGTGGGGACAAGCCCTTTAAGTCATGCATCCTGTTTCTTCCTGGTCAGGCTGTGCATTGTTCTATAGCATTGATTGGCATATCAGGTCAGCATTCACAGCCCTTCTAATAACATTGACATGAGAGCTGGAGATATTACCTATAAGTGCAGAGCTCAAAGTAAATAAAGAAAGGACTAATTACTCGTTTGAGATAAAACACTCTGCTCTCAAGCCAACCTGTCCTTATCCCCTTAGCCCCTTTCATTTCAAATAGTGCTCTACTAAAATGAGGGACGCTCTGATTGGTTGCTATGGGTAACAAAGTGAGTTTTAGATCTAGACAGTTTTCATATATGTGGCCCTAAATGTGCAGTTGCGTGGGTGGAGAGCCAGCTGTTGGTGTTAGCCAGCTCTTCACTAAGAAGGTAGGGATAGTTTAATACCATCCCTGCCTTCCCAATTGCTGATTGAGTGCTGTAGACACAGAAAGGCATGAAGCCTTTTGGCTTCCTGCTCCCAGCACTGGCATTCACGTGGCTACCGGGGCTCTGTAGTTAGAGATACAGTTGGGTCTTAGCAGATCTAGATCAAGTACAAGTGGTTGTTGTATTTCCTCTGTAACTGGGGCAAATTAATCAGCCCTAAAAACAGCGGAAATCGGGGAAAAAAAAAAAACTAAGTAAAACTTTTCCCCATAGAGGTCATCTTTCCACCTTATGGGGGCACAATATGTAAAAAATAGTAAAAAAAAAAAAAAACAAACACATGCAAAAAATAAAAAATTACAAAAAAAAAAAAAAAACGCTACTTTCGGCCCCACCTCGGGCAAGCCTAAAACTTTATATCATCCCTATATAAATCCTTTAAAAAACCAGAATAAATCCTACCAGAAGCTTTTAGGCACCTAGACTGCGTGCACAAATTTTTATAACTGACACTCCACGATAAATGTATTAACGTGTCGGTTTATTGGCACTTAAGAAAAAACAATTGATAATGTCCACAGAATCTCTATGTGTTCCGCACACTCGCTCGGTGTGCTTCCTCAGGAGTCATGCATCAAGGGCTGATTGGAAACTTTTATAGGTTATACAAATTTTAGGGGCGGTTCAAAACTATTTGAATATATCTGTCCTTTTTGAATCCTGTTGAGCTGGAGCAACGGAAACCAGATATTTAGCTTGGAATTCAAACGAATAGATGTGTTGTACGATATTTGTGTACAACCGACTCAGGTGAGCAAGATATTATATTTAATATATTGCGGCAGTGGTGCTAACATACCACACAAGAATAATGCGCTTTGTCTTCTTTTTCTTACCATCCTATTTTTTTCTCTCTCTTCCCTTTCTTCTTTTCCTCTTTTTTGAAGGAAACTTGACACAATTAAACAACTTAATTTAGTGCCTCTCTTGCTGTTAAAAAATAAATAAAAAAGAGGAAAAACTGACTCCAAAGAAAACCTAAATTACGTAAAAGATATCATGAAAAAAGGTGAAAAATTAGTAGAATAACAGAGTGCAAGGAAGTGTCAATGTTCAAATCCACGTGTACTAAGGAAAAGAAAAATGTGCTTGGTGATGAGAGGGGGTAAACAGCGAGGTCAGGAACTGGTTAAATACAGATTTCAGTTATCACTGCAGGTAAATTCCTAAGCTAATGAATGACATAAGGGATGCTCTGTGATGAGATATTGGATAATATAAGACTAGGAAATATCCTGCAAAGGGGCCCTCAGCTCTTCTGATCTGCCCATGATATCATCTTCAAGTACGGTGTAACTGCACAGATCTGGTATCATCAACAGTACTTCCAAGTTCTTTAGAGCAATGGGACAATAAAACGTACTTGTCTCTCTTTAATTAATATATAACATTTACCTCAGGATTATTCTTTTACATTTTGGCGATACTGATGCCTGAACAAAGACAGAAATCCCCCGATGCCAGTCTATTCCAGTATGTAATAAAGACTGGCACTGCTTGCTGTGTCAGATGCTTTCCTGTAAAACAGACTATCTTCTGAAATATTGCTAAATTACCCTTGTAACCTTCCCAATATGAGAAGCAGGATTTCAGAAATCTTTATTCTTACCACAGTTTTAAACTATATGAGCAGAGAGTTGTAAAGAATATCTAGAAAGATCTGAAGGGGAGTCACACTGGACGTGATAAGACAATTGTTATATTTTTGATTTACAATATACCACGTTATATACTGAAGAAATAACAATTACATACTGTATATGTCAGAAACAATTGATGCTTTACAATTACTCACTATGGGAGGATTTAATAAAGAGGTTGTCCAAAGATAGACGCTCATATCTGGAGTCCCCCTGAGACCTTCACTGATCACGACAATATGGCTCCTGTATCCTGTCTGCATAGGTTGAACATTGGCATGGATGCTCAAATTTCTGTCCATAGGACTGCTGAAGACAGCCAGGCACTGGACTTACAGCTGCATGTGTCCAATAGATAGAAAAGGGAGCAGAAGTGTACATATGTAATCTGCCCTCTACTGGGATCACTTATCACCTATCCATATCCACAGCGTTCAGATACTCATCATCTATATTGTGGAAAACAATCCCTAAAAACCAGAAGTTTCATAAAGCAGTCTTAAAGTTTTTTTTTACCATGCTGTTTCACAGAGTCTGCGCTTCACAGGCAGCATTAGACTCACACTTCCTTTCCAGGCTGTGGACAGTTCTACAGCAGTAATTGGTATATTAGCTCTGCTATTCCTATCTGAGCTTGTTAGAGGGGCAATAGAAATGAAAATGTTTTAAAAGAACTATAGAAGGCTACATTGCTCTAAAGGGTTACAGTTTGTGAGTAGGAAACAAACAAGCTCCTGTAGTGCTGATAAGACACAGCAGGGAGAGATGTCCCTAGTCCCCAGGACTGCTAAGGCTGAGAGAGGAGGTAGGTAACCTAGGGAAGCTTGTATACACAAGCAGGAGAAAAGAACTGTTCTATAGCACCAATTCAGTTACTGGTCGAATGATAATTATATACCTGCCATTATATAAATATCAGTAATGTACCGATTGAAAATTTAATGACATTAGAGATGCATTAAGTGAAATTTAATCTTCAGTAGAAAAATACAGACAACGTTATATCCAAGTATTAAGGTAAAGCACAACTACTAAGACCTATTAATAGTGTTTCACTGTTTTTGGTGTGATATTATCCATAAATTGGTGATCACAGAGTAAATAAAGGGTATAATGGTATCACAGCCATGTGCCAAAATGATGTGAGAGAAAAATATACAAGCATATGTAGTAGAAGCCATGTTTATAAAAAAAAAGTATTTGAATCAAGTGATTAAAGCAAAAGTAATAATACAGTCATATCATAAAGAACACAATGATAACTTTATCCCAACATATAGAACCTGGACAGAAACCATAGATATGAGTTATTTACCCCAAGAGAGAAAATCTGCCAGCTGAAATGATGCCCTGAAGTGGGTTACAGCAGCTTTTTCAAGGGGCTGCTGTAAAGTCAATAGATCAATCCTTATACACTTCTCACACAAAGTTAGGGATACTTGGCTTTTGGATGAAATTTCAGGATGAACAAACATTTTTAAATGAGCTTAATGAGACCATCTCCTCACTTTAGAATGCTCATGTCCAACTGTTCAATGTTTCGGTACTTTTTGCACAACTTGCTGATATCTGCCAAGTTGCTGAATGGCAACATTCCCAACAGGTGTTTGATCCCTGAATCACACGATATATTTAGGGGATCAATTTGAATTTGGATTTAAAGAGTCCTCCTCCTCATATTCACATTTTGACATCATGAGACCAAGACAACACCTTACAACCGAACAACAGTACTCGCCATTGCGAGGTTTCAAGCAGGATGCTCTCAGAGGTACTGTTGATCAATTGTAAAGTGCTAACTTGGTCTCATGATGTCAAAATGTGAACAGCATGATGAGGAGGACTGTTTAAATCCCAATTCACATTGATCCCCTAAACTGATTGGCCGATTCAGGGATCAAACACCTGCTGTGAATTTTGCCAATAAAGGGTTTCTTTTCACTACAAAGATCAGGTCTCAGATTATGGGGACAGTAAAAATAAGCACTTTTATAATTGGGTTGCATTACCTAAGTCACTTAGTATAGTAGATATGAGCTTTTTGGGACACGCCCCATTTTTCTAGATTGGCTAGTTGGGACACGCCCCTGGGCATTACACCCTGGAAACGCCCCCTGCACGGTGATTGGCTGCCTGCACACTCTGTGTTTATTCCCCTCTGAGCTGTTAAAACTGAAAGTAAAACCAGCTATGCGAGAGGGCTGCTGGCTGTATACTCATCTCCCAGCTCTAAAGTGAATGATCTGACTAATTACTGACTGTTTAACTCATAGATCCCCTCATAAAAAACCTTTTTTTCCTGGTTTCTTC